>JAGFPH010000514.1:313265-351046 GCA_018207615.1 Philaenus spumarius
AATATTCTTTATAAAATTTCGGATCCGTCTTGCAAATTATTTTTCATTATTAATTTTTATTGTGTTAGGAAAAAATTCAAACTTTGTATTTACAAAATGTCAATTACATAACAAATCAAAAGCATTTAAAAAAATGTAAATTGCAAGACGGATGCGTATTGTGACTGTGCTTAAAATGAGACCTTGCAAACAATTTTATGATAAAAAGTAAACGAAATAAATGGTTTGAAATTTAACATTGCCCTTATGGGATAAAAATCCAAGATAACCGCCACTACAGCAGACCCTTAAGGGCCTTTTACGAGGTCATTTCAGTTTTCATTTCCGTCTCCGCTCAGTCGAACTGTCAGTTCATCCGTTTTCCGTGTTTCGTTTTACACGATCCGTTCAATTGTCCGTTCTAGTCATTTCATTTCTCGGCGTTTTGTCTGTTCGAATTAAGATTTCAATTCGTGTACTTCGTGATTAGAGTGTCATTATTATTATCATGGATCTGTATCATCGCAGTTGCCTTGGCTTTATCACTGAAAACAACGAAGAGGAAAAAATGCCAATGGAGTAAAGCTTGGTTCTTAAAAATAAATTCGTTATCGCATACTAATTTCATGAAGAAACTTCGTTTGGAACCATGTGATTGTTTACGTATGAATGAGGATGCGTATCTCCTACTACTTCAACTGGTGACGCCTATTGTAAAAAGCAGAATACCAATATTAGAGAGGCTATAACTCCGCATGAAAGGCTAAGTGCAACATTGGGATTTTTGGTAAGCGGGAGCACTTACCAAAGTCTTAGGTTTCATACAGTCATATCAACACCAAGTCTAAGTAAAATAATACCTGAAACGTGTAAAGCCATCATTGAAGTACTAAAGGATTATATAAAGGTGAGGCACTTAAAATTGACGTTTTTTATTAAAATTAACATAATTTACAAAAACAAAAGTACAATAATTAATAATACAAAAAAAAACGGTACCAGGAACTGGTACATACTTTCTCACAAACATATTTAGATTATTAAACAGATGCACTGTGACTTCATACTTGCAGGTGGGGTAGGAGAGGTGATTTATTAAAGTAGGAGATTAACTAATAAATATTAAAAGCAACCCCCTTTATGGCCAAAAAACCCAAAAATTCAGTTATTATTATTATTATTATTATTATTATTAGCTAAACGAGAATTTTTAGAAAGATGCGGTTTTTTGCATATGGTAGGGTACATTAAAGGCTACAAATAAGCCAAATTTTATCAAAATCGTTAGAGCCGTTATTTTTATAAAAAAATAATAACTGATTTTTTGGGGGTTTCTTTTGCCAAAAGGGGTTGTTTTTCAAAATTTTTCAAAACCGTTGTTTTTCGTGCATCTATACAGGCCTACTTGACATGTCTGGTGCAAATTTGTTTGAAATCGATCGAATAGTTTTCGCTCTAGCTTTGTATACATACAGGCATACATACAGACAGATATTTTGTAAAAACCACTTTTTTGGTCTCAGGGGATCCCAAAACGGATATTTCCACAAAAATCTCAACATTGATTTTTTTCGATCGCTATACTTTCTCTATACTATAGTATAGTGAAAAAGTAAAAGTGATTGAAAGCAAAGTAAAAAAAGTAAAACTAATACATACAAAAAGAAAAAAGCAATTGAAAGTAGTATTTTTATTATATCATAATATTATTTTTTAAATTAGCTTATTTTTTATCACAATACTGTGAAAAAAACGATGAAACTGATATATGGTCTTCCTTTGTCCCTGGAGGTGCAAAATTTACATTGTATTGGCCTTGCGTTGGCTGGAAATTTGCAAAAGGTTGTTGTGGCTGTGAAATCGGAATGTGGTTCTGCGGTGGAAGCGTACTTGGGAAATAACTTGACGTATGTTGCGCCACTATTGAAGACATGTTCAATGTTTTCAATGTTGTTTTATTTATAAATATATACAGGTGTCACACAAAAACTCTTATCGTGCTATAGGCTAATACAGGATCGGATTCTATGCATTATAATAAATGAAAATATTCAGAAACATTTTTGGAATTCAAGTTAGTTTATTTTGGTTTTTATAAGTTTTTTTTAGAACAGTTAAAATAGCAACAACAGTTAAAATAGCAACAAAAGTAACTGTGCCCATCTGTAGTAGGCCTAATGTATTTTCATCAGCTATTTTTTATTTATCGGAAACGGTTGCCAAATGATGTAGTTACAAGTACTTAAAATTTTAACATTGTTATTCATGATACTAAAAATCAATGACTGAATTCGAAAAAAAAAGTTACTGAAAATTTTAAAATTTGTTTTATGTATTGAATTCGATAATTCATAGAGCATTAAGGTTTTTGTGACATTTTGTAAATGGGTACTTATGTCAATTTTGTGTAGGTCGAAATCGTTATGAAGTTTTAGTAGTAAAACATTTACTAAATGAGTAGTAAACAAAAAATGTAATATTTGATATTTAAAAATATTCAAGGTCCAAGTTGGCAAGTTTACTTGAACCTTTCAAAAATCTAAACATTAAATTTACAAAAAAAATGGTTAACACTTTATACTGGAAATATGTGAACCACGGGTTGAGAAATTTAATCTTTTGTGCATGTGTTAAACTATGAGGAGAATGCGTTCTTGGAATCGACAAATAAAGAGAGCAGGAAGGCAGGAAATATTTCCTGAGATACCCTTCCCGTTACATCGTCCTATTTACTTTTCCCACAAAAATTTCATATGTGTATTTACTAACTTTCAACAACCTGGCGACTAACAATACAATGTTAAAAGAATACAAAACCTAAAACTTTAAATACAGTATGATTAAAGCAAGATAGTATTATGGTGTCATTGTAATGAACCTACGGAACAGCCAGGATCGCACCAAATCAATGTCAAACAAGCACAAAATGTATTCATTCAGAATTAATTACCTTCCTCCTAACTAAACAAAGGGTCGTACAGAAAATTGTTTCAAATAAAAAAGTTAATTCCACTAATTATCAACAACTTTCTCACAAAAAGTTTTCTTTTTGCCTAAACATCAAAAAATGCTCGCTTTGACCATTTTTGTTGTCATCACTTTTATTTTATAAAAAAAACTTAGTAAAATTTTGCAACATAGTTATAACTTTTTATGAAACAAAACCTTACTTATTTATAGATATTTGTCATATTTTTCTTTAAAATGTGAAATACTTTTTTATATAAAGGTTGTAATCAAGTACTTTAGGTAAAGTTATAAGAATGTGAGTGCTGTCTATTTCCTCAGTTAAAAGTTATTTGTGGGCCTATTTTTTTGTGTAATTGGTTGTACCACCAAGGCAGGTTTAAGGAGAAGTAGAAGGGATGACTCGCCCATTACGCCAAACGCACTCCTAGTTTGCTCGAACTATACACTAGGTGACTCAGGGTTGGAAGGAAGGACGTGAGTGTGAGAATGCGGCGTGCGAGGGGACTTGATAATGGCTCCGCTTTGCTTCTATATACTGCTCTATAAATAAAATAGGATAAGCTACGGAGACCGGGCCGGCTGCCACTCGAGTTACCTATTTAATTGCATTATTTCTTTCAACAAATTTATGTCGTGTTTGTACTTTATGAAGCATTATTTTATACTTCTTTGTTTTATGCGTAGTGGATGTTTTCTAATAAACATATATGAATCAGCGTTTTTACCGAAACTACCTATAAGCCTTACTACACTTTGGGTTTAAATACACTTTTTTTTTCAACATGTATTTCCTTTGGAGTTCAGTACAGTACTACATGAATCATAATTTTTTGGTAACATTAATAACATAGTTGATTTGTTTTTTGGTAAATTAGAATGAAAAAGTGGTCAGTTGTAATTATGTGTAAAAGTTTGCTATACAATTTGTTAATTTTGTGTAATATATACACATATTTGTAAATATGTAATCAATGAAAATACAATAACGTAATAATTAATTGTGTATACGGTACATAGATAAACTGAACGTTTTTCAAAGTAGGATAAAATCAGTAGGCCTATTTTTTTTATATTTAATTTCAGGGATTGTTAGCAAAACATAAAATTACTAGGACTGCATAGTTATGCTCAGACCCTCGATGTTTGAAGGTAATTAATTATTACACTAAAAACTAGTGTGAAATACCATAACAACGTACTAATAGCTTTATAGATTGTTTTTTTTTTTTTAAGAATGTTAATTCATTTCAAAAGGTAACACATTTCTAATTCAGATTTGGATAAACACTGTGGTTCCTTTTAACTTTTAAAATTTGTACTGTACTTATAAGATAATGTGTAATACATTACGTAACTTATATTTCTATACCCTTTCCTTTGCTATAAAATGTTGTCGTAATATTGAATATCTGTTCAGAACATGTTTAAGGCACTGGAAATAAATAAATAGCCTACATGTGAGTTTATGACAAGTATATATGTAATTCGTCTGCATTAGGCGAAGATTTCAATGTGTCATAAACAGATGAATTCCTCCCTACACGTGCCGTTGACGAGCACAACCAATCCGCATTGCAAATCATAATTAGTAAACATTTTAGCGTCATTTTAAAATTTTAAAAGCAATATGTGGATTGGGAACACTTGCAAAACATGTATTTCGGTGATATGGTTATATCTTCACCGGACATAAAGCCAAACTGTTTCTAGCTGTTAAATACAAAATTGTAAGTTTTTTATATTTTGCAACGATACGTTGTAAAAAGAAAAAGTGTAACAATTTGCGTACAGAAACAGTGAAGCTTGATTTGATTTATTTTTAAACTTGTGTACGGCTTAGACGAAACTTTTACTAATGTTTCTGATTGGTGTAGGCCTAAGCTATGTGCAATATCGTTTTTATCAAAATGAGGAAAAGTGATTTTAACAATTCGACCACGCAGCTGAACCGCTGACGTGAGTTGAGCAAATTTCGAAAATTAAGTTTAATGTTTTAGGGTTTCAACCAACTATTTGGGAAATTGTTCTACTCACGACGGTCCCGAAAAGCTGCTTGTGTGTACGAAATATATTAGTAGAATTTGTTTGCACCTAAGCCTCCAGCTTCGACTCACGCGCTCCTTCTTTCCACGCTCTTAACGAGTTTGAACCTCGACCTTGCGGCCTTGGTTTAGAAGATCCTTGCGGCCACGGTAAAATCTACCATATGGATTTGAACCGGGTACTTTTATGGTATTTTACGTTTTGATAGATTTTGGGGGAACCAAGAGAGCTACAAGGTCGTGTAAAAAAACAAAATGTGCAGAATAATATCCTACATTAAAGTTTCATTCTCGGACGAAAAATTTCAAAAAAAGGTAAAAAATCTGGACAAAAAAAGGAATTCCGGTTGTTTGATTGTTTTGGCTAAGGAACTCGTCCGAGCGACGTAGACAGCACCCAACGTGTATACCAAATTTGGACTAAACCGGATTTAAAATGTGGCCGCTAGAGTGCGAACACATATATGTATATATATATATATATTTTTTTAATAGCACCCCAAAACGTGTTCTGGAGTCCATGACCGGTGGTCATTTACTACTACCGACCTTAGGTCTTACCATAACGGTCACTGCATAGCTCATTTTTCCTATGGAAATTCGCTAAAAAGCTAAACTGAAATAAAAACTTCTAGTTGAAATGCCTTTTACTGCTTTCGTTGACTAAATGATTAAAGATGTTTATAATAGAAAATAAATGGTAATGCCTATTGGAGACTAACCAAGCATGCTACTTTAAACATAGATATATTTTTGAAGTACAAATTACTATAATATACACCTCTGTATACAATTATTTTACCTGTGTTTTACAATTTATTACCTACCTCTGAAACTTATTCAATAGAGAAGGCTTGATTTATTACATGCAAAATAAGGTGCCTAATAGAAACAAGAGACCATAGAAATGTATGTTAGGATTTCTGCCAAAACATTATTACACAAAAAAGAAAGATAGAAACAATTTGGTTCGTTGAACAAATTTAAACGAATTGTGTAATGAAAAGGAAACACAAATTGAATGAAGGTATAAGCCCTTAAGTATGTTGCGAGATAAACAGAGCTGTACAAATATTAAAACATCAGAAGATAATTCGACCACGCAGCTGGCGTAAGTTGAGCGAATTTAAACAAATTGTTGAATAGCTGCCTCTGTGTACAATATATTAGTACAATTGGTTTGCACCTAAGCCTCCAGCTCCTTCATTCCATTCGACCTTGCGGCTTCAGGTTATGGATTGCTTCGCTTCGCTCGCAGCGTACTTAGTCGACCGTCGACCTCGGATCAAAAGATCCCCCGTGGTAAAATCCCCACGTGGTTTTAACCGGATAATTTTATGGTTAACGTTTTGATCGATTTTTAGGAAACCAAGGGAGCTACAAGGTCGTGTAAAAAAACCAAATGTGCAGAATAATACAAAACAAGAAAACACAACAAAAATACAATTTAATATAACAAGACTAACACTAGCTGGACTCGCTGTGTCCTTAATATTTCATTTCTATAAAATGAAGAATTTTAGTCAGGTCTCCGAGTCTGAGTATCCACGTGTGAGATCTCAAACTTTTGGAGGAGACTGTTTTACATGTCTGAGCATAACATCTAGTGCTAGATGATTTTTGTTTTATACATTATGTATAATTTGAAACTTCAGAGGTGATCAGTCTCTGGGTTTCATAGGTTAAGTCCGGTTTACTTGTAATGCTTAAAAGTCTGGCCTTGTAACATTCTCATTACATCTTTCAACATTTATAATGTTAAGAAAAGAAAGAAATCGTTTAGCTGAAGTTGCATTGCTTTCAAGTGGTGTATTTGTTACTGATTGCATTCGTTGCATTAAGAAAGCGGAAGTTCAAGTAATAACTGACGGGTTCTTGCGCAGAGGAGTAACGACTTTTTAATTGTTCCACATGGAACTTTTTTTATACAGTTTTTTGAATTGGGAAAAAAAGTGCTACTGTGACTGGGGTGAGAAAATAGATTATTTGAAAAAGACTTGAGCACCTGGGCATCAGTTTGGCAGTCCTTTTATCGGCAGTTGAACTCAGATTGTGTGCCTTACACCATACATTGTAACCAACTTGAAAGAATGTGGTCTACGGTTTTTGTTGTAGACACGCTCAGACTTTTGATGTGAACGTAGGATATTGTGCTTGGCTTGATGCCAGATATCTGAAGGATTTTTATTCTGCCTGGGCAGTAGATTTTCGATGTTCCAGGTTAAGATGAGCGGAGTGTTGGGCATGAAATTGAATAAGATTTTGAAAGGGGGATGTCATGTTGAGAAAAATTGAAAGCGAGTTGTAGCCACAATAATGAGAATCGTCCCAAGATGTTTGGTTATTTGAATGGTAGGTAATGAGGGCTGATTTAAGGTTTCTATTTAAACGTTCCACATTATTTGGTTGAGGATGATAAAGGGACAAGGAGGCATGTGTTGTCAGAGATCAGAATTTTTGGGAATTCAAAGTTTTGAAAAATGTTTTTTCTTAAGACCATTATGGTGTCGGAAGTAGTTGAATCTACGATGAGGCAAAGCCAGGTGAACTTTTAAAACTGGTCCACAGCTACCAGTATCATGATGTTGCCTTTCTTTGTTCTTAGCAATTTGCCAACATAGTTAATGTGGATTTTCTCCATGAGAAGGGTCGGGACGATAGATGTAAAATATCTTAATTTCTAATATTGTGCTTGCTCATGGCACATGTTTCACAGTTGTACCTTTAAGAAAATATCCTTATTTAGTGTTGGCCAGAAAAAATGTTCTCTAATTTTGAATTTTGTTTGTAATAGACCCAAGTGACCTCGTACGGGTGAGTTATGGCAATATTTTATTACCAGATCTGATAAAGTTTGTGGCAAATAAATTTTGATGGGGCTTGTGATTTTTAAGGCACATTGTTCCTTTGTTAAGGCAAAAAGTCTGAAATTTGTTCTGTTTACAGGTGTTTAGAATTAAGTCGGTGCGTTGGTGAGTACTTATGTTATTATAAGCCAAAGGAAAGTTTGTGAGTAAACTACTGCATAGGGTTTCTGGAAATGATGTGACTTCCTTGTTAACAACCTTCGAGTCGACAATTATGTTCTGTGTAATTCTTATATGAGCGACTTTAACTTTTAAGGACGTTAATTTGACTATCCAGCAACCTAACCTGTCTAACTGCCAGGGACGTGCTAATAGCCACGAGAGGGCTTGATTGACTGTCTCAAGTATAGGAACTGTCGTCTAGAGTAGAACTGCTCCTAATGAAACTGAACTTTCATCCATTTGAAGGACAAAAGGCTTCTCTAGTTCCGCCTGGCAAGAGAATTTTTGTCCCTTGCTTCTGAGCAGGTTTAGAGGTAAGGTGTGCTCGGCAAAATGAGGAATAAATTTTTAGAAGAAATTTACCATCTCAATGAATCTGGACACAGCTTTGGAATTTGTAGGTCTTGGAAAATGTTAATGGCCTTGGTCCGTTCAGGGTCGATTTGCACGCCACGCGTAGGTACTAAGTGACTAAGGAAACTAATCTCCCTTACGGCAAAGCAAACCTTATCAGAGTTAACGGAGAGAGGACTTCTTGTAGATGTGAAACATGCTTGTCCCAAGTTTCAGAGTATACTACTAGATCGTCTAGATAATTGAAAATATATTTGAACTTAAATATCAGAAAATACTTGAACGAGGAGACATGTTAAAACTTGGTGTCCCGTACAAAGTCCAAATGGGACTCTTGTAAACTGGTAGAGCAACAAGGGGTATAAAAACTAATGAGGGGTTTGGATTTTTTGGAGAGTGGGATCTGATGGTAATCAGAGTTCTAATCAAGAACTGTAAAATATTTAGCTCCCACGAACCAATTGAAAGACTGATGGAGGTTGGACAGAGGTACTACTTATATTTCTTTGTGTTGGTGTAATTTATGATCATGCGGGGTTTCTTTTCAGCATGCTGAACCAGAAAACCGGCGAGGAATGGGGGACTTGCTGGTTTCTGTTATTTCTTTCCGTTGAAATTCTTGGACATGTTGACTTAAAAACTCTATCTTTGGAGGTGCAAGTTGATATGGTTGGCTTTTGACAGGAACATTGTCTTTTGAGTATTATTTCAAACTCTATTAGATAGGTGAGTCCCAACTCTTTAGTGAGTACGTCTAGAAATTCCTGAATTATTTGGTGGTTAGAGGGTTTATCTCTTTCGCTAAGATGTTCTAAAGGACCAAAATGGGCTGTACCAGGCAAACAATCAATGGGGTTTATTACTTTCAGAAATTTTTTTAAAGTAGGTAATAATATGTTTTCATGAAATTTAAACTTAAATGTGCCTTGAGAAATGTATAAAAAGAGTTGACTTTTAAATATGAAATTGGCTCCTAATATCAAAGGACAAGATAACTAGGGTGCCACGAGTAAACTGAAAGTCCAGCTACAGTGTTCTATTCTAAAATAGCATTTACAGGCAATGGCAATCTTTCACTAGAAGCAGTGACGCAATCAAATACTACCTCCTGCATACTTTTAACTACCCCTCAAGGTTTTATTTTATTAAAAAGGTCAGAAGACATTACACAACTTACCGATCCTGAATCAGGCACCTTGAAATCTTTAAATTGTACTTCGGCAAGAGGCAGGAACTGACTTGTTATTCCTCTAGATTTTAAAGGGGCTATCTTAAAGTATTAACCGTACCAAAGTCTCTATTGGAATTAATTTTTTAACTATACAAAGGTGTGTTTTTTGACTTATTAAAAAAAGAGGTTTTGTAAAAGGATCTATAAAATTTAATGTGACTCAAGTCGCGCTGGGTGTTGTGTGTTAGAGAGGAAACCTTTATTAGTTTCCTCTCCCTGCCGTTTTTGGAAAACTGTGTGTTTCGGGAGTCAGAGGAAGGCCTATTTCTACAATTTGGACTTAAGCGGCCTGTTTTTCCACAGCGAAGGAAATTGAAACCGAAAGGCCTATACAATTGCTCCGGTCGATTTTGAATTGGTTCAGCAGATGACCTTTGTTGGTCTACAAATAAAGTATTGCTCACCTGTGCGCACAGTTTATCTAAATCATTGAATTTTTTTTGTTTATCAGTTAACACCAGACAATTTCTAACTTGTGAGAACAATCCATCACTTTGTTACCTCTACGATTTCGGCTTCACCCATGTCAATGAGTAGGATACGGGTAGCCTCCCTTATGTCGCCAACAAATTGGTGGAGGGTCTCCACACTTTGTGGGCATACAAAGTTTTAAAGCTTCCCAATGGAAGTCAAGAAAAGAACTGTTTTTTAAGAGACAAAAATTGAATGATCCTTGTGCATAAAGGCAACAAGACAGTCAGAATTTGAGACATTATGTCAGGGTACATTTTACATAAATTTATAGATACTTTGATAAACATTAACAGCTTATCTAAATAGAAACAATCAGTAAGAGGAAGAGTTGACAAGAGCTTCACAGCTGGGTGGTTCAACTTGCCATAAGAGAAGCTGAGAGTACAAATCTTTGATTACTAGAACTAGAGTTAAGCATGTGGGGGGCTGAGTCAGAAACCACACCAGTACCTGTGAATAGTTATACAGTAACGAAGACAAAATAACCGATTATTTTGAGATTTTACTGTTGTCTATCGTTCACTCTCATTCTCAAGACAGTGTATTTATTCTAAGTCGAGGTCGGTGGTAGCGCTGGGTCCACAGTGCCACCTTGTTCGCCCTTATGTAGGGCCGCCTCTGCCTTTATCTACCACATCTCTGACGTATTCTCTTAAGAATTCCATTTTTGGAGAGGTCAGTTGATAGGGCTGAGTCTTTACTGGGATGTTTATCTTTCAATTCTATATTATGCTGTATTAGATCGGAGAGACCTAATTCCTTGGTGAATACATCAGGGAACTCGTTAACTAATTCAGATGTCACCTTTTGATTTTTATCAGAGAGATAACCTAAAGGATTTAGAGAGATTTGAGTAGTGGAGGGTAAGCATAAGGTAGGAGGAATATTATTTTGAAAATCTATTAGCTTCATGTTCTGACTCACCAGGCCTTCGTTTGCAACCGTGCTTAATAATAATCCCTAGGTAATAATAAATTTATAGTAGATTACTTCTTTTTTATTGTATTATAATATTACAAACACTTATTAAAAGATTTTTAATAATAACTTGCAAGTCATTGTAGTAATATATTTTAAATTTTATTTTTTTTTGTAATAAATTAAAATTTTTTTTAATAAAGGGTTTTCATATGTATTTGCTATTTTATAAATCTTATGCATTAGTATATGAATGCCAATATTAAATAAAACAAAATTATAAATTCCATTATACGAATTAAGTAGAATTTTTATCTTCTACCAAAATTGTGTATTGCTGTAGGTGTATAGTTTTGTTCATCCCGACGGGTGGCGCTGAGCATGCGTCAGGCAGTATCGGTTTGTTTACCACGGCCCGGGAGTCAAGAAATTTTATTTTTACTCAAAAACATGTTTTAATTCAAACTAATCCAAATTATGGGAATTTGGCGCAAATTCATCAGAAGAAATTAAATTTTTACAAGTCCGCCAGGTGGAAGATACTGAAGGTGTTTAATTCATTAACCCTAGACCTGCCCTGGTTATAGCTCAAATTGGCGAGCCGGTTTTTAGTGTTTTGCAAGCATATTTTAAATAATCTTCCAAAAATAGTAATTCTATCCCAATCCAAAAGTGTTCTTTTTGTAGAGAAAGGTTCAAAGAATTCATATATGCAATTAAAATATTTATTGATGTAAAATTGTAAAAGGTATTAGCTCAAGAAACAAAAAAATGTTCAGTAACAAAAGGAAAAAGTTCAACTTTATGCCTACATAACAAGTAGTAATTTTTTGTAATTATTTCGTAAGCGTAAAAAAGTTTTCTAATTTAGTTCTAAATAAAATTTTATAAAAACATTTATCAATTTCAAATTTCTTATTTTGAAAACACCAGTTTTTATGTTCCAAATGCACAACTGCTAACAAAACTAGGCCTAGTTTGAAACGTAATTTACTATATATGCTTTGCCCAAAAATGAAATATTATTATAACAAAGTGTAGAGGATAAATCAAAGAAAAGAACGGTATACTTGTCTTTCCTTTAGTTCACCAAAGTGTTTGAGTTATCTTTATTTGGATAACAAAATGACATCAATGTAATGAAACGTCGCCGTTCGATAACACTACAGACAGGAAGGGACATTTGAATTACGTGGGAACGACAAGCGAAGGGCGCTCTCACCAGAATGCCCTAATTATGTACTTTCCACTGCTGTCTAGACAAACAAAAAACTGGTTATTTCTAGTTTACTTCCCACCGTTAGAAGGATCGAACTATTCTCTAAGAAATGGTGAAAAGAAATCTGTCAAAACATATGACAGTGCCTATGGAATATCAATTGACAAATGGGCTGTTTCATTGGTTGAAAACTGTCCAATCAGAAGGGTTTACAGAAATCTTCGTCATAAATCGAGTAAAATAGTGACATCTGATTGGCAGGCACTATTAAGAGATAAAATCTTAACGAATCCAATGGTATCTTTATAATCTCGATAGAAATAATACTTCTGTAGATGATCTTGCAAGTTGAAGAAGTGGGAAATAACAGTACAATTGTATGCAAATTCATGCGTGAAACAGCTGTAACCCGATCTGCATATTTTAAAACAATGATTACGTATGTAAATATACGTTCTACAAAAAAGTTTTAAATACAAAAATTAAAGTTTATTTGATTTCCTTTCCAACGGTGCCGGTTTTATTATGATTGGATGATTTTAAGAGTATTAAATAACCGAATATGCGAATATGTAAATAAATAGGTTCAAAATATTAACACATACATACATATAAATATGGGAATATCAATGAGATTTGAAAAGCAAAAATATAATAATTTAATAAGTTATAAATGTTCATTTGATGGTTGAGAGTCCAGTTTAATATGCGAAGGTTGAATTGACACATGTGCCGTTTTTCTCTAGAACCGCACATATTGAAAATCTTAATTAATTAAATAAATGACATATTTTTTTAATTCTTTTTTTAAACATAACAGTCTCTCCTAAATGAGCAATCAAAGTAACACATTTTATATTTATTGCTTAACATTTGGCCAGTTTTCTTCGGAGTTCTATCCTTCTCAACACCCACATAACTCCTATGTCGGTAGGCCTACATATGAAGCTATTGATTTACGCCTCATTCAGAAACTGGCGGTTTTTAATCTTCTTTCAATGGTCAAACCAACCTTTTGTGGAAACAAACTCTTGTTTACCCACTTTTATGGCCAGATCTTCGGCTTTTTGTAGCGTCAACGGACCATCTATGCATGCATCCTGTTCACAAACATTTGTAAACCACAACTTAATTGCGGATTCAACCTGACTATTTTTTCCACTATGATTTCTCTTTAAATTTACATTTCTTTTCTGAGCAGATTCAATAGCATCACGATTTTTTAAAATTTTATCCAAAATTTGTAATGTCACATTACGTTGGCTCACTTTAAGTAATTCGTCAAAACGCTCTAAAATTTAAAGTTTATCTTTTAAAATTAAATCTGTACATTTCTTTTGTGAATCCATCTTGATTAATTAAAGTAGTGTAGACTTATTACACAAACAAAAAACTTTGTTTTAATGAATGATTTAAATCCGTTTTATACAGCCCACTTAAAAAACATTAAATTATGTCCACTTTAGAAAACAATAACTTTCTGATTTGACACGAACCTAAATTTCACTTGCAAGCAAAACAATGATTTAGCACTAATTTCGATCAGTTCAGAAACACAACTGAAATAAACGGTACCAGGAACTGGCACATACTTTCTCACAAACATATTTAAATTATTAAACAGATTCACTGTGACTTGTAGGGTGGGGTAGGAGAGGTGATTTTTTATTTAAGTTGGAGATTAACTACTAAATATTATTATTATTATCTAGAGAGAAAACTATGCGATCGATTTCAAACAAATTTGCATCAAACACGTCAATTAGGCCTTTATAGATGCACGAAAAAAGGTTTTGAAACATTTTGAAAAACAACTCCCTTTATGGCCAAAAAACCCCCAAAAATCAGTTATTATTATTATTATTAGCTAAACAAGAATTTTTAGAAAGATGCGGTTTTTTGCATATGGTAGGGCACATTAAAGGCTACAAATAAGCCAAATTTTATCAAAATCATAAGAACAGTTTTTTTATAAAAAAATAATAACTGATTTTTTGGTTTTTTTTTGCCAAAAAGGGGGTTGTTTTTCAAAACTGTTTTTCGTGCATCTATACAGGCCTACTTGACATGTCTGGTGCAAATTTGTTTGAAATCAATCGAATAGTTTTCGCTCTAGCTTTATATACATACAGACATACAAACAGACATACAGACAGACATTTTGTAAAAACCACTTTTTTGGACTCAGGGGGCCCCTAAACGGATATTTCCACAAAAATCTCAACATCGATTTTTTTGAGATCACTATACTTTCTCTATAATAGTGAGAAAGTAAAATGAAATGATTGACACATCGGTAAAAACCTTTTGGTATACTGTGTGCAAACCGTTCACTGCCCTTCCTGTAATGTGTAATGTTGGCCTCAAGTTTTATTTTGTCACGCTGACAGAAAAAATGTATAACAGTAACGGAAGATCTGATAATAATAAACGATGTACTTTCCTTTCTGCCGGGATACGAATGATCGGGACTTTAGATAAGTGATAACATTATCTGTGATTACAATAAACGTCCACTGTATCTTAAATGGGTAATAAATCAACAGTTATCTTAACAATAATTCATTTTTGAAGTGTAAACTTCTAAACGCGCACCACTCAACAAAATTTGTATACATGTGTGTATAGTATAGTATATAGCTTTCTTGTTGCTGGGGGTGAATCAGATTTTACCGTCATGCATTTTCCATCACGCTCTATTAAACGACCGTCACGCATTTTCTTATGCATTTTATGAAACGCTCTATTCCGTCAGTTTGTTAAAAGTTTTGGTCTTACCGAGATTCGGACCAGCATAGTCCATCACAATAGACTTACGCCTTAGGCCGGTTAGGCCACAAACTCATTGGTAGTTTAGTATATTTGAGTTGGGTATATAGAGTAACAGATTGTTCAACGTCATAGGCTTAATCTGTTAATGTAAACACAATGTATAGTTTAATTGGTAACAGGTGTTACCAATTAATGACATTTTGCATCCTCATTTCATTAGTGTTAAAAAAATGGGCATTATGCTTCCTCTTTTTGTTAGTTGTGTTAAAAAATGGACACTGTGCTTCCTCATTTCATAAGTTGTGTTAAAATTTTACACTTCTCCCATGCAGTCTTAAGTACAGAATTACATTTTTTTTTAAGTTTTCTGTTTCATGGCAAGCCCTGTAAAAACTACATTTTTGGTAGTTTTGTCCAAATCTACAAAAATGCCTTATACAATAAAATAGACCCTAGAAATATTGCAATTTTAGAACAAACAAACGAGTTAACATATGACATACAGGCCCAGACTGGCCCACCGGGACGTGTCCCGATGCGCCCGACCTAGTAACAAAAATATTCACACCAAATATTTTCACTGCCTTAGCGATAAGAATATTAAAATGCATATATAAATAATAAATAAATGATTCATACCACCTCCTACCTACCTAATTATTCAGTAACTATTCAGAATAATTAGGTGAGTAGCAAGTAGCAAGGGCTTAAAACTTACATTACCTTAGTAAGGTAAAAAAAGTACATTATTAAGGAATTTCAGATTGCCACTTCCGCATTCGGCAGGACCTACTCAGTAGCAACGCGCCCAACTCAGCGACTGCACAAACCAAACCTCCCTCCCCTCGACTGCATAATAGACTCGTCCTCTCCCTCTCCTCTCTTCTGCTACACCGCCACAAAACCGAAAGCAGCCAGTGACTGGTAGAGGTGGACGCAATTATTCAAGTATTGGATCAACCCCGGAGGAAATTTTCAAAAATTCTGTATTTAATGTTGTCTTAGATACTATTATACAAACAATGGAAACCTGGCTTGTTAATCAAAAACAGCTGTACCTTGATTTAGCCTGGTTTGATCCTAACAGACTTGCCATTAAAGAACTGCTACCTTCCTAATGCACTTGACAAAGTTTGTGAAGTCATACCATCTATAGACAAAGAAAAACTAAGAGAGGAATTAGCATCGTTTATTGAAGTATGGCCGCAAATTTCAGAACCCTCTATTTCCAACGAATATTTAGAAATGAGGGGAAGAGAGTCAGAAGAGGAATCAGATAATGAACTAGATCACAAAGACTTTGAAGGGGGCAACGAAGATAAATTTGATCTCGAGTCGGTAAAGTGTACTGAAGCAAAGACATGTAACACTGTATAAAGTGTGCATTTAAAGTGCTTGTTGACTATAATATGTATTGCCTGCAATACAAAGAACTTTATAAAGTTCACAAATATTTGCTTACAATTCCATTAACCCAAATTAGCTGAAAGAATATGTTCCAAATTGAAACTTATTAAAACTCGTATGAGGTTCACAATGACAAATCAAAATCTTGAATCTTTAATAATCATTCAACGTGAAAAGGATATTATGAATAAAATTGAGAGTGAAACCATAGTAAACAAATTGTGTGACTCAAGCACAGAAATGAGGCGTTTACTAACTGTTAGTAACTAACATTTTAGGATCATTTACGTATTTTTAATGTTTGTCTCTATCACTTACCTCAACACTAGTAAACAATGTATTGCACGATGATTAAATAAATTAGCAATTATTAAAATTGAGCGCGTTGTCTCATTCATCTTAACCTTCCAATCATAGGCGTAACCAGGACGACCATACGGGGGGGGGATTTTTTTTAACCCTAGAACCGGCAGATCGCACGTTTCCTACACACGTCGCTACGACAAATATTTGTCGCATATTTGATACGACGCATATTTGTAATGCGTGATTGTACCGAATATTTGACCCACTAAAAATCTTCCAATCTCAAAAAGACAAACACCATTGGAAATGTAATGTTTTAAACTTTAATTTTTGTATTTACAATTTCTTTCTAAAACGTATATTTACATACGTAATCATCGTTTAAGTTTTGAGTTTTTTTAAAAGCAAATGCCACGCGAATGAAATACGCCGATGACCGTTAATTTCCAGTTTCTATGTCCCTCCCTACAGCCCGTCCAGTATTTTTTCTGAGTTATATCTATATACTGATGGATTCATCACACTTTCTCCTATCTAAAACTGCCATCCAATCAAAACTAGGACAAATAGTTCTAAAGTTGTGGGGCGTTTTGTAGACCCTTGCAATTGGTCAGTTTTCCAACCAATAAACAGCCTTACTAATTACACGTGATATCTGTGTGATAGAAGTCTATTTTTAGACATATTTTGATATGTCTGTGTAGAGCTAACATTTCCTGTGAACCAAATATGTTTTGCTCGAAAGGTTTGTTGCCTATGAGCGTGGGAGTGAGAGCGTTTTGACGTTCTCAAACCAAGACTGTAATTTCAAATTAAAGGTTATTCCCCATGCAGCTTCATATCCGACCGTTGTATACCAAGCATGAGTGGGATGTTTCTATATTTCTCCTCGTTTTGTTATTCAAATAATTCTAAGTAAAAAACTTTTATGAAAAGATAATTTACAAGTATACATTTTAATTCTTTGATTTATTCTCTACACTTTGTTATAATAATATTTCATTTTTGGGCAAAGTATATAATCCTATATTACGTTTCAAACGTGGCATAGTTTTGATTGCAGTCTTGTAGTAGGATCATAAAAACTGGTGTTTTAAAAATAAGAAATTTGAAATTGATAAATATTTTTATACAATTCTATTTAGAACTAAATTACAAAACATTTTTATATTTATGGAAAAAATTTAAAAAAATTTGTATTACTTTTTATGTAGACCTAAAGTTGAACATTTTTTATTTCTTGAGCTAATAACTTTGTAAATTTTACATCCATCATTTTTTTACTAGCATATATAAATTCTTTGAACCTTTCTCTACAAAAAGCTATGGAACATTTTTGGATTATGGTTCATTTACTATTTTTAGCGAATTTTTGAATAAATACTTGCAAAAGCCAAAAAATCCATTTTCGTTAACATTGCCGGTTCTAGGGTTAAATTAAGATGCAAAATAACAAGTTTTAGGCTTCCCAAAAGTACTTTAAAACGATATAGGTGTGTAATTTTCCACTTCTAATTGTGATTCAGGCCTATTTTAGAATAATTTAGAATAGCAACCATGACTCAACCCCGCCAAATATTTTCGTGCGCTGACTCTAACCTTATAGGCTTGGAACACACGGTGTTTTTTTTTCCGACTGCGGATAAGTTACCGTCCCCGCTCATAAAGAGCCTCATTGGGATTCATTAAACTGAAGTGTCTAGTTCATTAATCACGAAGTGTGTAACATATGTAATATATTATTTCTTTTAACGTCTTACTGATATGAACAGGGAGCAACTCTCGCTTTATTGTTATTCCATCGCCGTTTGAAAAAGAAGCAAAAAAATATACTTATTTTCGTTCGTCCAATCAATAAAAAAGAGAAGAGAAGATTTTGGAGCATTCTACACTGTGTTTCCTGATTTGAGGAACTAGAAGAAACATTGTTCAATTATTTAAGAATGTCGGTTTCGTTATTTGACAAACTGCACACGCGGCTGAAGGATAGTATTCTACGAAAAAATACTAAAATAAGAAACATTAGCGTGCATTTGGTCACATTCGCCACTGTTTCGGCAGAGTGAAGATCAAAAAACTATCGATTGTAATGGCAGCGAGCGGCTGCACAGCTACCGTCAGCGGCAAATTAACAGATCGTTTATTTTTCCGACGAATGTGTATGCTCTTAATACTCTCCTTTTCGCGCCACTGTTGATGTGACGGCGACGGCAAATAATCTGTGGCGGAAAACGCCGTGTGCTGCCTTTAGAAAACTATACTTTGATACACTACACTGCATCTATATAAAATAAAGTGTCAGAACCAAATTCAACCAAAGATAATGTCAGCAATATATTTATAATTTATTGTAGCTTAAAATTTGCATAGGTGTTGAAAGCAAGTTAGGTATTTTAATATAAACAAAGTCCGAAATATTTTTTCAATAATATAAACAAAGTCCGAAATATTTTTTCAATGGGGGGGTTATAACCCCCAAAACCCCCCTGGTTACGCCTATGTTTCCAATGTCAGGGGATTATGTAATACAAATATACTAATACAGTCAAAACCCAATTCAATAATATGTGATAAACATGATGTAGTATACGAAGTAATATATAGTTACAAAAATAAGGTTTTGATATGTGTATATATATGGGCGTGGGTGCCCTCGGCGACGGTTGTCCACCGCCCTTTTCAATGAGCCAGTCCGGGCCTGATGACATATTATATTTGTATAGATTATGAACATAACATTATTTTTAAATAAATTCTCATATTTAACTTAATTTTTTTTTCAGTAATTTTTTTTAACTGTGTGTTTTAAAATTTAATATTATGTTTAATTTTTTTTTCCAATTAATATAAACAGACTTTTATTGTTGAAATTACAATAAGTTAAATTAACAATATTGTATAATGGTTGCACCATCAAGACATATCCTGCCATACACATCATACATTTTTGTGTCCAAACAATCATTTATATTTCATAAAAATTACCTTAATACAAGTTTTATTAAAATATACCGACAAAATGGCGCCCAGAATAGTGTTTTGACTTCTGTAGCACGAGAATGTTCCAGAGTGCTGGCATGACGGGGTTTTCAATTACTGTCAAAGCAGTCATCTATGTCAAGGTCTTAAATCCTTCTAAAATAGACTAAGATAATAATATAAAAGAGGAACAGGAATAAGTCAATTATGGTGCTAAAATAACAGATAAATATTTGAAACAAAGTTTTAATATTGTTGTAATTTTTTGTTAAAGATTTAAAAAATATAATATATAGATAAGTTCCTAGGGCTGGAAAATAATAAAACTTCTTTTTTTACAAATTTTCTTTACAATTATTAACATTTTAAGATTGAAATTTAACAATGCAAGTGTATATAACATGTTATTTTCGATTGAAAAACTATGTACAGTACAATATATATAATGTCAAACATTAAAAAGTATAATTTAGTATTTACATATTTTTTTTTAAATTATCAAGAAAATTATTAATAGGCCAACTATTCACATAAGTACAGAACAAGCCAACATATATTACACATTATATATAATAAATACATATTTTAAAATACAGATTGATATCATTTTAATGCCATATAAATTAGTTTTGTCTATACTGCAGTTATATTATATACATACAAATTTTAAATATATTTAAATTAATTTTGGGAAATGGAAGCCACTAAAAAATGTAAGAGTATTGCATACAAAGTTCACAAAAGCTTGGTCATACAAAATAATATGTAGAATTAAATTAAATTGGTTTTAGTATGACTAAAGTGAATTGAATAGTGGATACAGTTGAATTTTGGCCATGTATATAGTCATAAATCAAATTATGACAGTAAAAAGATAAAACCTTGACCTAAAATATTTAAAAAAAATTACATTTAGTTTAAATATTGCAACCTATACATATTTTTTCCTTGTGGTCCCTTAATGTCTCACTTTGTGCTGACAAGAGAAATACATAACTGGGAGTGAATAACACATGGAAAGAGCTGTCAGTAATCAGATTTAACCCTATATTAGCCCAAAGTGTAGCTTATCGAAACTACCAACTGAACTATATACTCTATAAGAAATTACTCAGGGTAATCTAAGTGAGAAATATAGAAATGGCACTCCCTCACAAAAGATAAAGTGTTTTAATATAAACAACTCTGCTCCTAGTGTAAACAACAACAAAATTAAAAATCAGATTTGCTTGCAATATTTTAAAATTATTTGGTAGCCTATTATACTTTCTATATGGTAATGAAAAGAAAAATGTATTTGTAGTACTAGTAAGGTGATGGCATCCATATCTAAAATTGTAGGCATGTTATAAATCAAATTAAAAATATTACATTATTTCAAACATAAGAGTGTTAACAGTTTTAAGAATATACCTAGGTTGGATGGGTACTGTGATAAAGATGGAGATGTTTTTAAACTAAAATAAACAAAAGTAAAATAGTAAAAATTATCATGAAAATTAAGTAAAAGTAACTATTTCAATTAAGACTGAATTCTTTTGCAAACTAGATGTACTCAAGAATGATAACTTGACATTAATTATCTTACTAATAGTGAATTAAAAGATGTTTAACTTCTCTTACCATCCATTTAACATTCAATGCTAATCATAATTATTATTGTACTTAATTTGATAAATATCATTTCAGATTAATATTAATCAATCCTTTATGTGGTTAATTTTCCAACTATAAAATAATGTCATACATTTTGAAGAAAGAGGAGGGAATTAAAAGACTTCCATAAAATGTACATTAATTCAATCATAAAGTTTGAATCATTATAGCTGAAATATCTCATCAGATGTAGCCTACTAACATATATTATGTTAACAGTTTTAAAATAAAAATAACTTAAAAAAGAAAATGTATTTTAAATTAAACTAATAATAAACAGACCCGCATAATTTATTGCTGTTGTATAATTTGTACTTTTAAACACAACCTAAAAATAAAACTATAAGTTTATTTGATAAAACTCTGTACAATTAATTAAAACAATTATATAAAATATAATATATTTATTTATATCACATTCCGAGAATGCTAGAACATTCTAATAAAGTTGGAATAAATAGGCATTTTATGTATACATGCACAGCTAAAGTAATCAGCACATATCCAATGCCACTGATGATTTTCCATATCTGTATAAACAAGGTAGATATTATTAATCAAATATATTTTTACCACATACACAATAATTTAACCATATTTAAATAACAAAGACATTGAAAAATTATTTAAATTACCTTACATTTTGTTTTAAGCAACTTGAAACAACAATGCAAGTGCTTTAGAGAACCACTGTGTAGCTTTGGCACTTTATTTGCTTTGAAAACGATGCATAAAAAATATAACAATGTTATCTTTCAAACATTCAATGAGATATTTCATTAAATTCCAATGAACCAGAGTACAATTACTCAAATTTTTACATTTTAATTTTTCTTCATTGATCTGTTGCTTGAATAGTAACTTTTTTGTCAGGCTTTGGCTTTTTCATACTTAAGTATTACAGTAGAACTCCAACTATCCGAATTCTGACTATCTAAATCGCTAATTATCCGAATCGCTGTCAGAATTTCAGAAAACAAATTGAGACGGAAACGTATTGCGATTCGCAAAATAATGATTCTGTCTACGCCCGCTATTGTCCTTCTCTAAATGATGATGAACTTATTGAAAGTGTGAGAGAAGAAAGTGTTGAGGAAGAAGATGTCCTTAATGTCAAGTTGAAGCAGACACGATGCCATCAATTAGTGAAACATTTGCCCGCCTTCAAATTGTGTTAAAGTGATGGAGCGTCAGACCAGTGCGACCAAATGCAACTTCTCACTGTCAAGCGGATGCGCGACTTGGCTGCCCGAAAATGGATGAATACAGGAACAGCTTACTTTGACCGAGATGTTCAGCAAGCAATGATTTTCATTTACAGTAGGTACGTACTGTACATACGCTTAACATGTAAAGTGCTGCCTTTTCATTTGATTAAGTAAAAGCTCGTTTTCTTTAAAAATACAATAGTTTTTTCTCCTACTTTCAATATACATACAGTAATTAATTCAAATAGGCCCTTTTTTCGGAAAAAATCCAATTATCCGAATTTTTGATTATTTGAATAGGGTCCGGTCCCAATTCATTCGGATAATTGGAATTCTACTGTACTAACAGCTTTGTAATTTGACAAACAAAATTTGTAACATACTATTTTTTTCTTTCTTTCAAATTCAAATTTACATTACAAATATATAAGTTTCATGGAGCTCATCATGTTTGGGCTTAGCCTTTTCCATTGCATAAATCTTGAGTTCAAACATAATTAACTTAGCCTATACAAATAAAAATGCAATTTAATTATTGTACTATACAACTGATCACATTAACCCTTTCTGCTCGGTAGGGTATTTTAAGAATTCTTCTCTCAGGTCGGACAGCCAACACTGCTTGCCAGAACCGTCGCCTAGTCAGATCAAAAGTTGTACTTAACATAATATAATTTCAGGTCGGATGGCCAGTACTGCCATCAGCTCGACCACTATGTTACATTCTTCAGTACCCCAGGTCGGAACCTGTTTTTGCGTACCTACTGAAAGTATGATTAGGTCTGGGTTTAACATATTAAAAGCCCAAACCACATTTAAATGTTGATTGTTATAATTTGTATAACTTTGAAAAAATGAAGTATTTAACTATGTAATTCTTTTTACTATACTATATAATATATAATATAGGTAGCATTAACAATTAATGAAAAAAGACCACAAAATTAATTTACTGACAGTGTGTTTTATACTTATAACTTGTTCACAAAAACTATTTTTTGAAATCTTTCTCAGTGTGACATATTATCCCTTATATCAGATTTACCAAGGAAACAGAATGAATCACTCATATTGAAAATATATAACTGCACATAAAGCAGGAATACAACACAAATGCCATTGACTACTACAGAATAGCACATGGAATAAGTCAAAGGCAGTCAAACCAGATATGTCAAAGCATTGCCAACCTATAAAACATTTCACCACTAAGAACAGAGAATACAATTATTTACTTAAAATCTAATAAAGTGTGTGGAATGGCCAGCTGTGATGGACATCCGACCTGTGTGGGCAATCAATTAAAAACTACTCCGAGCTGACACAGTAATGGCAGTGGGCAGCACTGCTGGCCATCTAAGCGCAAAAGGTTAAGACACATTATGATAGAAGAACTAAAATAATTGTTCCAGTGATTATTAAAGAAAATATTATTACAGCTATAGCTCATTTCAAGTGAAAAGTTATAATATCACTAGAATATATTAAAAAATATTAGTATGTTTTAAAACTTGTAGACTAAAGAATGAATTGTTATTGGTTCTAATATTTTCCAGATTTACGGTTAACCCTCCAACTGTTAAACGTCGATAGAACGATGTTGATGCGGTTCACTCGAATGGTAAACGTCGATATATCGACGTTGTGCAAGTTATTTGTAAAATGCACTGGGTATTAGATCATTTGTCAGCGAACATATTCTACATATTGTATCGATCGATACAGAAGATATTAGGCTTTCTACTAGTGCATATGCCACCATGATATCGTGTTTGTAAAAAGAATTACAGCTGTTTGAAAAACCAACTTGTTGTGCAACAGCTGGTTCCGCTAGTCTTGTTTACTTGTGTGTTGAGACATTGTGTTTAGCGTGTTTTTATTACTTTTGTTTGTTGTTTTTACTATGGGAGATATATTGAGGTCTAGTGAAATAGATTATTTAATTGATAATGATATTAGTGATAGTTTGAGTGACATAGAAGCTGAAGATATTCCTTCCGACGTTTCTTTGGAAGAATTTTTGGCTGGCAGCGATGATGAGTATATTCCAAACTTTGAAGACATGACTGACGGTGAAGAAATAAATCAAGGTGATGATATTTTATCTAGTCCTGTCAGGCCGATTTCACCTGTAAATATTCCAACTAGGCCTACTTTGCAAAATCCTAATCCCTGGGTTAGAGTGTATCCCCAGAACCAGAAAAAGATATAGGCCCTATGTTTACTGTAAGAAATCCAGGTATTAGAGATTGTCCAAGTAGAAATAGTAGTCCTATTTCATATGCTAACTTGTTTTTTACTCCGATTTTTTGGCAAATAATTACAAGAGAAACAAATGCCTATGCAAACAAAATATTACAAGAAAAAAGAAGTTCTGGTGAACTAAAGAAATTTTCTCGTATCAAACAATGGGTAAATGTCACTATCTCTGAAATGAAAAAATAATTTGCTCTGATTATTAATATGGGATTAAATGGAACAACCAGGCCTATGCAAAGTTACTGGGATACAAGAAAATCACAAATAGTTCCGTTTTACCCTAATACTATGTCTTCAAATAGGTTTTTACTTATAAATACATACCTCCATCTGACAGCCGGAAAATTTGTTTGCAAGGGTGAACCGGGTTATGACCCATGGCAAAAAGTACGATATGTGTTAGATTGTTTCAACAATGCATTCAAGAAGCATTTCATCCCATTTCAAAATGTCTGTATTGATGAACGTTTAATAATAGGGATGAAAAACAGATGTCCATTCATTACATATATTCCAAATAAAAAACATAAACAATACGGAATAAAAAAATTTGAATGTTGCGACAGCATTACAAATTACGTAAACCATATAGAATTATACAGTGGAAAAGACTACTTAGCTTCTAATGATGGGCAACCATTTACAGAAAAAGTTATCTTTGAAGTAATGCAAAACAGTCAGTAGTTGGAGAAGGGCTATCACTTATTCACCGATAATTTTTATACTAAGATACCTTTAGCAAAAAAACTAATAGATAGAAACACTTTCTTGACTGGTACTGTCAATAAAAGATCTAAATTTTTACCAAACTCTATAAAAGACACTAAGTTAGGAGAAAGAGAGAGTTTATATTTCAAACAAGGAAATATATTACTAGTTAGTTACAGGCAGAAAGTCACAAGAAAAAAAATATTGAAGGTATGACGCCATTACTTATTCACAAGTACAACCAATATATGGGTGGTGTGGATGTAAGTGACAAATCTGTGTACCATAACTCATGTAACAGGCAAACAACCAAATATTGGAAGAAGATTTTAATTTTTTTCAATTTAATTGACATTGCTCTGTTCAACGCATACACCCTATTTCTACAAAACACTGACAAACCAATTAGTAGAAGGGATTTTTTGATAAGTATTCTTGAATGTCTAGCTGAGAATGCAGTTGCAGAGACTCCCAGAACAATTGCTGGTCCAGCTGGAGATACGGAACACAAAATTGAACGGCTTCCAGGAGTTCGAGAAAGACTGTGCGCAGTATGTGGACATACCAAAAAAAGGGGAAGGAGCAGATTTTGGTGCCCAGGTTGTAATTGTGGCATACACAGAGAGTGCTTTCACCTACTGAAACACTATTGGAGGCCTATGAGAAGTGGAGGGAAAAGAAAGCGGCCTACAAGTGACAGCTCCTCTGAATAGGCTAATTCGACAAAGTGTAATGTGTACAGTTTTTTATAAATAATATTTTTAATTTTTCATATTAGTAAAATAAGTTTATATTTTCTAAAAGAATATAAAAAACTAAACAAAATGGCTATTTTAAAAATTTGGTAAAATGATATTTAGTGTTTTTTTAGTGAGCGCGGACATTTGTAAATATAGTGAAACGATAGTTTTTAAACGTTCCAATGTCAACTTCAAGCACATAAATCAAGGTATGTGGTTTTTTTATTATATATTATTGTATTATTGTAGAACTGTTTTTTCTGATTAAAATGATGTATAGTTATATAAGGTTTCCTTTTTAAATAGATTTTTTACAATTTATTTACCTTATGCTTGTAAAAGTGCCGAAAATGGCCCAACATTAAGGAAAAAATGATTAACAGTTGGAGGGTTAAGTAAGTAATATTACAGTATTTTACGGGTGTAATAATAATAAATGTTCTTTGTATTCACGGTTTTTCAAAATTAATGTCTTAATTAAAAGCTTAAAGTTGAATTTGGAGACAATTATGTAAGTTTTAAACTGTTGTTTATTGTTTATAGAACCACAATTCCAACAAATAAAAGTAAATGAGACATATAATACCAGCTATCTGTTTCCAGTCCATCCTCGCCATATTGATGCTAAGCTGGCTGCTGCACTATTTACAAGGCCCCCAGCTATACTTGTAGCTTGTGTCTGACTCACAGAGGTACCTCCAACAAATCCTTGATTTATTACTGGGCCACTTGACATTTCCGGACATTGTACATGAGGAACCTAAATTAATTATTACTTTAAGTAATTATATCCATCCAACCACTGTGTAGCATTATCTTTCCAACTTAGTATTAATTCATTGTATATTGAAAAAAATGTATAATATAAAATGTATTGCAAAATGTATAATTATTATTATAATTATTAAAACTGGCATTCATTTATCTGTACCAGTACAACTGGCGACAACAATCCACTGTTTAAATTAGTCAAAAAGTCAACAGAAACAAAACTAAAATATATAGATGATTAGAAACATTGAAAATGAACAAAATGTTTCAAAACGATAAAATATTCAACAAAAAACGTATTATCTACTTACACAATATTTTTTCTTGCAATGGACACATATGGCATTTGATACATCAAATTTAAGCTCTTTAAAATGAATCAATTTCTAAGGAAATAAATAAAAATTGCTTATTGTATTCTTTCGATAGGGTCAAAAATAATATTTTGTAAATTGTAAATTTTATACAAATAGGTTATCACATTATAGAAGTAGGACTTAATGAATAGTACTTAGTTAATGGTACTAAGGAAAACTGATGTCTTTTCTTTTAATAATCGTAAAGAAACTTTCATTCAAAAATAAAATGGCTATACTTAATACATAAAACCTTAATACATAATTGTTGGTAATACAAAACTAACATTTAAGTTAGTGATTAGAAATTAAGTTTGGACTCAATAGAAACAAATTCCACAAAATCGAGGAAAATTAAATAACTTGGTTTATATTGCATTACAAAAACTTACACAGACAAAAATCACGTAATAACACACAAAAATTCACAATAGATGTTCAAAATGTGCACCATCTTTTTCTAAGCAATAGAACATCATATTTTCAAATTCTGATCTGACCTTTTGAAATGTTTCACGAGGTATTGCTCTACGTTCTTGAACTATTCTATTTTTCAAGACTGCCATGACAGCTGGAGGTATCTTGAATACAACAGTTGTTTAACGATCCATAGGAAGAAATCTAATGGGGTTAAATCTGATGATCTTGGTGGCCACTCGATAGCTCCTCTTCTGTCTATTTATCTCTCCGGAAAATCTTTGTTTAACCAATTTAGAACATTTCTTCTGTAATAAGGAGGAGCTCCATCTTGTTGAAAGTAAACATTGTTCTCTTTATACTTTAACTCCCAATGGTCGTCTTGTTTATGTTCACTCAGTTTAGTTATGAGGGATTGATATATTCTTCATCTCTAGTGTATTATGGTACACATCACCATTTAAATTTCCCTCGATATATAAGGGACAATAATAGTGTCCCCAAAAATCTCTGCCCCTACATTATGTTTCTTAGGCCACTGCGAATATCCTTCAACCAATGTATGAAGGTTAATATTGCTCCAGTAGTGACAGTTATGTTTGTTTACAAAACCATTTAAAAAGAAAGTGCATTCATCAGAAAAACAAACATTACTAAAAGGTTTTCGTTTTGAACATAAAGATTTATCATTTATTCACAGAACTGGATTCGTCAGCCATCTTCGTGCAATTTATGAAAAATTTACAATTAATATGGATGAAATTTATGAAATATCGTAAATTTCTGTACAAAACTGTACGACAAACCCGTAAAAGCGGAAACTTTGCGAAGTGACACTCTGTCTGAGCTAATTCAAAAACAACTCTGTTTCCCTTTTGTATTTTGTTTGTAACTGACCTCGTTTTAGAAAACTTTGATACAAGTGAAATTAAATAATTAACTGTTTCTTACTGTTGATCCTTTTGAAGTTTACTCTTCAAATTAAGTTTTGACTAATGACGACATGGGTTTCGGACTTTATCGCCCAACGTCGGGTGATAAAAAACAATTAGTTAAAACATTCAAAACGAACACAAAATGACAGTCATCCACATAACACTCGGGCACAATAAATAAATAAACGTTCACATCAATGTCTCTGTACCGGCGCTACACGAGAAGAATTGCTGGAGGGAAGTCACAATAATAAACTGTTATTTATAAGCATATCCGGTTGCTCTAGATCATTAACATAATTTAATAATTATGTGAAATATTTTTTTTATGATGTCTTTCATTAAACTCTCGTGCAGTTGCAGTTGAATGGTTTCGCGCTCCATGAATAAAAACCATGTCTGCCCTTTCTTGCAGGATTTAAACCATCCTTAAGATAACTCAAAATAAAGTATAAAAAGGAATATCTAAGAAAAGTAAAATAACTGTTTAAAAACAATCCAAAAACCGTATCATCTAAATTTTTAGGTCATAATTAAAGAAATTAAAGTGATAGTGTATGCAATCAAAGGCATAAATTCTTATATTTTCTTATAAGGAGTTCCTTGTTATCTTTCTGTGATCAGGTAAACATGGCTCTTGTTTAATTAATGCTCTGTTGAATTTGTCCAATCTTAAATATTGAACTTTGTAATAAATTTTCATAGTGCGATAACCTATTTTTATGAAATTCTAGAAAATAATTTAATAAATATCATTTCTGAACGTAGTGGACGATACATTAAGCAATTTTTATTTTATTTCCACAAGAATTCATATTTAATAAAGGGTTTTAATTTTATGCATCACAAGTCATATGTGTTGACATGGAGTGATAGGACCGGTTGGGGGGTTTTGCAAATAGGTTTTGTAAGGTTCTCCTTATAGATGAATTACTGTCCCGAGAACAGATTTTAGATACCTCTTCCCACCTCTTTTAAATAATATAAAATTATAAAAATAACATTTTTTAACGAATGCGTTAGCCGATTTTTACTTTCTTACCACAGAAATTCATTGTTTTTAAAGGGACTTTAATTTGATGTATTCCAAGCCATATGTGTCAATCGCAAATTTTTGAGATTTGGTGGTAAGAAAGAGAGAAGGGTTTAGGGATTTTGTAAATTATCAGATTTTGTATATTATTTCTTTCCATCTTTTAAATAACGCAGAGTTTTAAAAATAACATTTTTGAGTGTAGCAAATGTTATGTGATTAGGCGATTTTTATTTTTTTACCACAGAATTTCATGGTTTTCAAACGGTTTTTTTTATGTATCACAAGCCATATTTTGTGTCCAGTAAACATTTTTGAGATGGGGTGGTAGGAGAGGAGAGGATTTTTGATTTTGTAAATAGGTGTTCTGAGGTTCTCCTGATGGTGAATAACTGTCCTGAGATAAGATTTTCCATCTTGTAAATAATAGAAGTGGTAAGTTTTAAAAAATCACACCCTGTATTTAAATCCACTCGTTAGCTAGTCCAGTTGTTAACCAATATAAAAATAATGCTTTATTCAATAATAATAAATAATAATAATAATAATAATGCATTGTTCAATGGTATGGATGTTGATAAAAAAGTATTTCTCCTAGTTCAATAATCAAAACATTTTATATATATTAAAATACTATTACTGTGCACGATACTTACAGCTTCCCATTCATTGGGCAAATGATCACTGTCTTCTTCTGAGCCTGATTCATCACTTGGTAAATCTAGACTCGAACGCAGTTGGTCTTCTAAGGCTTGAGCAACAGTTGGTTCAACTTCCACAGGGCCTTGTCTACCAAATTTTGGTTTATTATTTTTTTTTCTGTGTATACTTAATTAAAATATAAAACAAAATTACAAGCCTTTGATTAAGCGAACAAAAATAATGGTTTTATACATAATTTTTTTGCACAAGATAATATGTGACCCTGTCAGTTAATTAATAGGGCTGTGTAAAAGACTTTCATACTTACATATAAAATGTAAGCGGAGAGGTTATAAATGATTTTAATAATTTGTGCCCTTATCCTTCACAACTCCAACTTCATATTTTGTATCAATGTAATTACAAAATGTATAAACGGTGTTATTTTATTTGAGCATAGATATAGGGAAGCCAAGTGCAGAAATATTGTTAAGAAACCTCAAAGTGATAAAAGCTTTAAGTCCAAAATATTCTTAATTTATAAAAAGACAATAATTTATACTAGTAGGTAATGTGAACAATAACTTGAAGGCACAAATAAAATAACTTTTACTTTAGACAGCAGTCACTTCTTATGTTAAAACTTATGCAAAACTTAAATAAGTCCATTGATTTTCTTAATGAACATTTAAAACCTTCCTCCATTATAATTTAATATTGTCAATATCATTTAAATAGGTCATATCAGGCTTGCTTCATTTTAAATTCTGTAACTCTGAAGTTGCATAAGTAAAAATATTTCATTGTGGATAAAATAGTAAAAATATTGTTGAATTACCTGCCTAGATCGGAACAATCCAAAAGATGAAGCATGTTCTGCAAAGTTTGAGAAGGGTGTAACAAATCAGGATGAACATTTTGAGATAAGCAAAGATGTAACACGTTCAGGTTTAAACGTGAGATCCTTTTTCTAAATTTGGAAGCACTCAATCCATTACTACAAAATTCACTGAAAAGTAAACATTTCAATATTAAAATAAATATATGCACTTTATACAATTTACGTATAAATTAATATAGTTTTATGTGCTATGAGTAGACAGTCAAAGGCAATGAAACAATCAATTTTAATTCTCTATTTTAAATAGGACAAACAAATACAGTAGAAGTAAATTTATAATAAAAAACTTTTGTGTTAGATTGAACAGAAAGAACACAAATCAGTAGTTTGCCACAGTGGTATGGGCGACGTTTAGTGGACGGGTAGTCTAGTGAATGACGAATCAGTCTTGTTCCTATTATACTCCTACTACTATTATATTATATTATTATTATTGTACTATTATATTACATGTTCCTCATCACGGCATCGTATTTATGACTCACATACTTCCCACGAGTTGTTTCTTCCCCCTGCTACTGTATTTTTTCTTTTGTTTTTGGTCGATGTTAAACTTTGTGAATGAGAGTTTCATTATGAGTGGAAAGCGAAAGTGAAATGACAGTGAAAGACTTTTTTTAAAGTGTGTTGATTTATAATATTTCAATACAATTCTACGATAAGAGCCTTTTGGATTTTAATCTTTGACTTCCATTTGGAGACATAAGATTCCATCTGCAGTTCCATTAATGTTAAAAAAAAATGTAAACTTAGTTATAATTTCGACTTAAGGGGTTTTCTTTCTTTTTGTGCATTTTTTAAATGTAGTTAGAATATTTTTCATGATATGTGTTTTTCTTTGTGTCTTGTAAATATTTGTAAATATGATTTGTTTAGGTTGTCAATTTGGCAGACAACCTCCGGGTCATGCCACAAATGTAGATGAATAATAATTAATAGGTTGTATTTCGTAAATTTTTTATATATGTTTTCAGTTTTGGGTTACTGCTTTATTTTTATTAATTACATATTATGGTGTATTTGTTTTTGTCAAAAAAAAATTAAATATAATAAACACACTTAGGTAGGCCTATTATTATTATATTTTATGATATGACAAGAAATCCTCACGTACTAAATGTATAACAAACTAATATATATATATATATATATATATTATAGGACCAACTAACCTGTAACAAAGTTTATAAGGTAGTCTGATATCCAAAAAGAAAGCCATAATATTCACTAACTGAGCTGTATATGTTAACGCTGCACTAATATTATGAGCTTGATTATTTTCAACTGCATCTATATTCGTTAAAGGTACTCCATCTTTATTTGCTGCAACTGTAAAGAAAATTTGTATACAATATGTAAAATATTATTTGAAAACATTCAAAATATAAATTTCAAACTTTCTTTATCAAATTAAAAAAATAGGTAAATATTACACGTAACTTCGCTAACACTTAATTCAACATGAATTCAGAACAAACAAATGGTATTCAGAACACCGGAGTACCTGAAATCTTGAACGAGAGTTGAGTTGAAACTGAGGAAATGGGATCTAGCTCTATATTTATATAATTTTCTACTCAAGATTTTTATTTCCATACATTGGATTAAGACCGGGCATTTTTCCCAATAAATAACCGAGATTCAAATATCATTTTGTTTGAAAACGTAACTAAAGATTAATAATACAACTGTGTTTACGATTAATTTGTATGTAATAAACTTAACTAATTAAATAAATAATTCACCATCTGTTTTATTGTGATCTATAAATTATATTTTAATAGAATATAAATTAATAATTTCAGCCTATAATTTGAGATTCTTTTATTTTAATATCAGTTTTATCTCAAACTATTTTTTAGCCTAAAATATTAAACTATTTTTTAGCCAAACCTTTTATTGATGGTTGATAAAATATAGAGGTGAATATATTTATGTACTAAAAAACCGAGCAAACAATAAAAATAATACGCAGAAATTGTAGGAAAATATATTATGAAATTGAGTGATAAACTCATAAATTTTTACTTAAAATTGTTTTTATTTTATGAATTAAATATACTAAATCATAATTTAAATTTGTTTTAATACAATTAATGTATATAACTGCATAATGTATAAACAATATCGACAATTATTACTAATTTTAGTCTTTCACAGCTAAATAATTATATACACATATAATATAAAACGATTGTGATAAGTATGCAATTTCATAAAAAATTTTAATTTATTTATCAGTTATCAAATTAATTTAAATTTACGATTTAGAAAAATTTCCATTTAGTAAATAATTATTTCAGGCTTACTTATTTATATCTAAACATTTTGTGTCATTACTATATGTTTCGCTAAACACATACATTTTTAATACAGGTAAAAAAATTTGTATAAAATTGTAAGTCAAAAAGGAGTTAAAGCTATGCCATGGACGTATCAAGCAGAGCTTTAAACCTTAAAAATTACAAAATACATTTTCTTTTAATTTGTATATGTGCGTATGTCGAATGTGAAAATATCACAGAGGCAAGTACTCACAGGCTTGCAGAATATGTCCGAACGCTCGAACAAGAACGCTCGGGGGGAAATTGAGACTGAGCTGGAGAAATTTTTGCCGGGGAAAAATCCACAAAAAAAATAAGGAAATTATAATTATTTTGGGGAAAAATAGATAAGAAATGAATGGGAACAAAGGTCAGCCTAATCGGTTTGTACGATACATATACATACACACCAACACACACAAAAAATGTGTTGTCTACTCTCTGCTGCAAGTCGGACAGGGTTTCTATTTAATTTTCACCGCACAAAATATCGTACGGTCGAGCCGCCGATTATTCAAGCGATTAGAATTAAATCATATTAAACCAAATTATACAACGATAATTAATGTATAGGTATTACTGATGTTTTTTTCATTTTTTTTACCGAACTTCAAACAAAATCAGTAAAATGCGTACAATGTGATATGCGTAGGCTACTCATTTATTACTTCGGCTCGCATTAGAATGCCGAAGTATTGAAATCATGCGATGATTTTTTTGTGTCTGTTTTCCTGTATACACAATATAAGCACTCACAGACATCGTAGATTCTGGTGGTACCAAAATCTTTGTAATTTTATTGCGGAGAGTTGAAAAGCTGCTTTTGAGCTTTCTAGCGTGAGTCGTAGAGCGTCGGAGTCACGTTTTATGGTTAAAATTTTTAAAATATTGGGTCAAAATTATGAAAATACAGTGTGAGGTATCGTTTTATATGTTTTTGGGTACGGGAAAACCGATTTTGACAGTTGAAAAGTCGCACCGCATCAGGGTCACGTTTCTGGGTGAAAATTTTGAAAATATAGGTTCAAAATTATAAAAACACAGTGTGGGGTATCGTTTATATATTTTTGGGTACGGGAAAACCGATTTTGACAGTTAAAAAGTCGCAGCACATCGGGATCACTTATTTTTTAACTAATTGTAACAAATAAAAAGTAATTTTTAACTTTAATTTTCTTTCAATTCGTGTGATCTGTCCGGACGAGCCAAAGTCTCGAAAAAGTGTTTTATCTTTTTATTAATTTCCTTTTTCACTGCGTAGATTGAGGTGGAGGGATGGAATATACTGTTATCTGTTATATCTCATATCTTTCGTTTCGAGTTTTCGACCCCGTCAGTTTATAAGTAGCAAGAGGTCTAGGTGGTTGTTTATTATAGTCGAGGACAAGTATAGAGAGAAAGGTGTAGGGGTCGGTCGGCCCAAGACAATGCTATTGTTGTGAAACCGACCGTCCGGCCAACCTCGTACCTGCGGTCATTGTCACCACCTCCCTTAAATTCTTACAAATAGTTGTTCCAATACAAATACTATAATTTGAACCACTAATCGAATAAAAACAAATGACGGCTCAATCTTCTCGCAAGATTTAGACAAATAAGAGAAAACTTGAATCACAATCCTACGACTCTCCGTTGAGGAGCTAGTTGGCAATTACAATATTATTGTAAATTACTCCGGTGGTGACAGTGACAACAGATATATTATACGAGGGTGGCCGGGCGGTCGGTTTCAAAACAATAGCATTGTCTTGGGCCGACCGACCCCTTCACCTTTCTCTCTATACTTGTCCCCGACTATACTGTGATGTTTAAATTTATATAGTGATTTTTTCCATCGCAATTGTTTATTATTGTGATGTTTAAGAGGCAATGTAGTGAACCATCGGAGGGTTATTAAGTATTATATTTATAGTGTTTCATAATATTTTCAATATTAACTGTGGTCGGTAATTCGGTAATTGAATTGGAATTAATTAAACATAACATTTAACTTTGTTTTTACCACTTAAGTATTAGGCCCACTTTTAAACATAATAAAATAGCAATAATCAAGTTGTATTTTTTTTAACCTTTTGGGACCTTCTGACGCTATTTCACTGTAGTTGATTAAGTAAAAATAATGCAATTATTATTTTTTTGAAGATTTATATTGGAATTTATAATGAATATAATAATAATAATAAAAACATAATGTCAATAAATATGTTGAAATAGATAAACAGCGTTAATGTCCGGCGCGTCTGTAGCTAATAGCGATAAATTTTTGGGAAATTTTTAGTGGAAAAAGTGTGTTCTGGGGAAATTTCGTGTGCTAAAACATTTTCTGCACCCCTGAGTACTCGTACGTCAAATGAATAAATTCACATATAATAAATTTACCCCAGTCATTATAAGACGAATAATCTCCAGACCCAGGTAATGTAGGTGCCACAATGCAATGATGAAGTTCTCCTGATGTATCTGTGGTCACCCAACGTCCTCTTAAGTAAGCCATTGTTGCAGCTTCATTAAGTGCACTTATAGTATCACAATCTTCTTGACTGAAAATCAAAAGTTATTATTAATATACTATTTAAATAAAACAGGCTTGACTCACCAAACTAGAAGGCAGTTTCCTTCTCAGTTTCATACTATGCTGGAGTCACAATTTATAAATATCTGACTGGTAAGTTTTGAACAGCAGGAATATAATAGTTCAATCATTATTACATCAGCAGCTCAATTCATTACAGTAACCCAATATTGATGTTTGCTTTTTTATATTATTCCGCTCTCTATCTAGTCTTTATTAGTTCAACGAATAGAAGATATAATACAAAACGTTTGCTGCTTTTAATATTGCATGCTAAGCTACTACTATCTTTTCCTTCCACTTGTTAACACATTCTGTATTGAACATATGAGAGTTGGTTTGTAAGTAGCCTAACGTTTATTTGTAAATTCATTTTTAAATCACATGACATCAAACCAAAATTTTTTTAGCACGCAAGTGAACTCGGTTGTAGACACACATTTGAGTTTATATTTAAGATTAATGATCGGTCCTCTGACTGTGAGATTCGGTCAGTGATACTTTTTATGACATCAAAAACGTCCTAGATGAGAACAAATAATTCGACCAGGCAGCTGAACTGCTGACGTGAGTTGAGCAAATTTCCAAAATTAAGTTTATAGGCCTATCTTTTAGGGTTTCGACCAACAATTTGGGAAATAGGTCTAATCACAACGGAGCTGAATAGCTGCCATGAAATATATTAGTAGAATTTGTTTGCGAATATGCCTTCAGCTTCGACTCACGCGCTCCTTCGTTACACTTGCACCTCAATCTTGTGGCCTCGGGTTATAAGCTTCGCTCGCAGCGAAAAAATTCGCCTGTCGGCCTCAGATGAGAAGATACCCCTAAAGTAAAATCCACCATGTGGCTTTGAACTGGGTACTTGTATGTATTTTACGTTTTGATCAATTTTGGGGAAACCAAGCGAGCTATAAGGTCGCATAAAAAACCAAATGTGCAGAATAACATCCTACATTTATATTTTTAGAAAAAACTATAAAAAAAATCATTCTTGTAGGAAAAATCCCAAAAATAGATACTTCCGGTCAAAAATCGTACTTCCGGTTGGTGGATTTTTTTGGCTAACAAACTCGTCTGAGCGATGAAGACAACCAATACGTGTACAAAATCGAACTTAAAATGCGGCCGCTAGAGTGCGAACACATATCTATATATATAAAAATCTTGTGTCAGTGTTTGTTATCGAACTCCTTAAAAACGGCTTCACAGATTTTTATGAAATTTTTTTGTGTATATTTGGTAGGTCTGAGAATAGGTCGTAGGCTATTTTTTATACCCCTAGGTGATAAGGGTTGTTAGTAACATCCCCTAAAACAATAAATATTAATTTTTATACTTTCCTTAAAGCTAGAAATCTGAAATTTTTTTCACTTATGTCTTACAGGATACATATAAAATATAATCCAGTTTTATATTTTATCACGTTCTGCTAAGGGCTGGGTAAAAATGTAGTAAAAACCTCTAAAACTATAAATATTGTTTATTATACTTTCCTTAAAGCTAGAAAGCTGAAGTTTTTTACATTTATTTCTTACAAGATACATATAAAAAATAAACCAGTTTTACTTTTCGTTAC
>JAGFPH010000514.1:351056-361559 GCA_018207615.1 Philaenus spumarius
AGGGGTGGAAAAGTAGTAACAACCCCTAAAACAATAAATATTAATTTTTATACTTTCCTTAAAGCTAGAGAGCTGACATTTTTTTCATTTATGTCTTACAAGTATAAAATATAATCCAGTTTTATAATTTGTCACGTTCTGCTAAGAGGTGAAAATGTAATAACAACCCCTAAAACTATAAATATTAGACTCCTAATTGAATACCACCTAGGAACGTTAAATTTGGTACACATATTCCTCATGGGCGCTAGAGGTTCACTAAGTAAGAATTTAAAAATATTTGGCCTTTAAGGATTGAAACAACCCCTAAAACAATAAATACGGTTTCTTATGCTTTCCTTAAAGCTAGAAAGCTGAAGTTTTAAACATTTATTTCTTACAAGATACATATTAAAATAAACCAATTTTACATTTTGTTACGTGGTGCTAAGGGGTGAAAATGTGATAGCAACCACTAAAAACAATAAATATTAATTGGTATTCTTTCTTTAAAGCTAGAGAGCTGAAATTTGGTAATCATGAATTAATATTAAGAAAATATTTAAAGACTTAAGCTGATCAACACTATCCCAATCTATGGATTCACATAAAGACATATCTGGGTGATCTGCAACATCCAGCTAAGACTGTGATTTACCAGTCTGTAGATTTAGCGGTTGAAAAAAAAGACGCTTTTCACTCTGAAATCATTAATTTTAAATTTATTTAATTTATTCAGTCCAAATACCATGACAAAGACGATTGACGGGAACAACCGCCAGTGAACAATAAATACCCAACTAATTGAAAATATTATGTAATAATTCACTTTCGTGCAATAAAAGATGAGAGAGAAATATTACAAATAATGTAACATTGTGATGCAAAACAAATTCCCAGTAGCAAAGCACAGCATATATATATATATGATTTTCAATGACACCCCAAAACATGTTCTGGGGACCATGATCGGTGCTCATTTGCTACTCTCGACCTTAGGTCTTACCATAAGGGTCACTGCAATAGCTCATTTTTCCTATAGAAATTCGCTAATAATGAAATGTACAGACCTAATGCATTGAATGACAGTGTAAAATGCTAAAATAGGCCAGCTGTTTAAAGATAATCAGCAAAACATCCATGATTTTACTTTCTCACTATACTATAGTATAGAGAAAGTACAGTGATCGCAAAAAAAAAATCGATGTTGAGATTTTTGTGGAAATATCCGTTTTGGGACCCCCTGAGTCCCAAAAAGTGTTTTTTTACAAAATGCCTGTCTGTGTATACTAAGCTAGAGTGAAAACTATTCGATCGATTTCAAAAAAATTTGCACCAGACATGTCAAGTAGGCCTGTATAGATGCACTAAAAACGGTTTTGACAGATTTTGAAAAACAACCCCCTTTTTACAAAAAAAAACCCAAAAAGTCAGTTATTATGTTTATATAAATAAACAGCTCTAACGATTTGGATAAAATTTGGCTTATTTGTAGCCTTTAATGTACCCTACCATATGCAAAAAAACCGCACCTTTCTAAAAATTCTCGTTTAGCTAATAATAATAATAAATGATTTTTGGGGGTTTTTTGGCCATAAAGGGGGTTGTTTTTCAAAATTTGTCAAACCCCTTTTCTTGTGCATCTATACAGGCCTAATTGACATGTTTGGTGAAAATTTGTTCGAAATTGATCAAATAGTTTTCTCTCTAGATAATAATAACATTTATTAGTTAATCTCCTACTTTAATAAATCACCTCTCCTACCCCACCTACAATTATGAAGTCACAGTGAATCTGTTTAATAATTTAAATATGTTTGTGAGAAAGTATGTGCCAGTTCCTGGTACTGTTTATTTATACTTGGGTCAGCCATCTGTAATCACAAATAATTTGTTGTATTCAGTTGATGCCAAAATTCACAAAAATCCTTAACAAGTTTCACAATTTGAACTTGATGTCATTAAAACTTTACGAGTTTCAAGAGCAGTTTTATATGAAATTGAGTGTGAATCCATAAATATCAAGAAATTGTGCTTCAATGAGTTCTTCTTTTAAGGCAAAAAGACCTGGCAGGCTATCATTGCCTGAAAATCAACTTTATTATACCTGCTAGACCACATACGTCAAAGAATTTAGCATGAAACTAAACTTATAAATTACAGATATCTCAGTAACACACAAACTCTATTTTGGAACTACTTACAGTACATACATTTTGGACATATAAAATTCACATTATATTATATAATTTAAGTTGGTAATTAAAATTGAGTGAATTTTGTGGGTACTTACTTCACTGTATAACAACTTAAAGAGTGAAGATCTTAAGGGAAAATACTATAATTTACAATTAATTTCAATAGCCCATTAAAAATACATAGTTCAACTGATGACAGGTTTTCAATGTTGTATAATAATCAATTGGTACAATAATATCATCTCTAAACTAGCAAAGAGGAGTTCTGTAGCATTTTCATTAACACATATACTGCTAAGTAAATTTGGCATTTTATTCCCAAGAGTAGAAACTATATTTTATATTATAGCCTAAAATAGATGGGAATGTTTGGTCACTTTACAACCTCTCCATGGAATAATCACTTTTATTAAGCGCACGTACTTTTAGAAACTAAAACAGCATACATTTAGAAAACTTTTATGGCTATTTTTTTAATGAAAATCATAGGAAAATATTTAATACTTTATTATTTCTCAGTAGTAGCCTACTATTCTATTTGTATGTTACTTTCATAAGAAAAACATATTTGTCTATGAATAATAGCAAAATATTTCAGTTAACAAACCAATAATTACTTTACTATGAAATATAAGCATGTTTTCATTACTGAATAGTACCTGGGCGACCGAGCATCGCTCAGTACATTTTGTTAGGAAAATGTATGCAAATACGAATCACATACTGAATTTGATTATGTATTTTAGAAATAACAAATAATCATTATAATCATTAGATAATTTATATTATCTTTACAGAAATGTAAAGAATGCAGAAACTGGTGAAAAGGGTTTTAAAACGGTTAATAACAGCACAAAAATAATGTTTTAGTTACATTTGGTGTTGAAATCAGCTGATAATGGAAATATTATAGAAAACAGCTGATTTCTGTTAATATTATAGTCAATAAACATATGTAATGATTTAAAACTCCATAAGCCCAATGTTAAAAATTTATATTTTCAAATGAGTTGTTTAGAAAAATATGAGTTTTCCTTAGGTAGTGGTTTTCATCAATCGATTTTTTAGACCCAAAAGCCTCTAATCCTAAACTTTCAGCAAAATCCTTCCGCTGGATTTCGAGATTGCTCGTACGTACAAACAAACATATGTACAAACAAACAAACAGACATTGCTCGTATTAGAGTATAGGATACCATCAACTGGCACTGCCCCATCACATAACCTCACTTGCTAAAGCTGTTTACCTCCGGCCAAATACATTGTAGTGCCGAGCACAGATATGTACTAACCTCTTCCAGATTTGTCGATCATCTGTGCCTTTACCAGTAAATATATAAATGGCTGATTTCAAACTTTGAAATTATTTCTATCTCTAATGTTTTTATTAGATTTTTGTTTAGGCGTAGGGCCTAATATAAGCCCGAGTTAACCTGGTTCTTTTTTACCATTATTAAAAGCTTTATCATAACAATCTTAATAGTTTTATCGAGACATTAAATATTATTTACCTTTTTAGAGGATATAATTAATCCTATCTTACACCTCTAAAGAAATTATAAAATATGTGTGAGGAGAATTAAAGCAGTCTACATTAGTTAATTTTTAACTACTAAAAATTTACTACAAGTTTTTTTCTTTTTTTTTTTGGTTGGTTGAACATAAATATAATATATCTAACTCAATAATTATAAAAACATTTTTCTTCAACTAAATAAATGTTTGATTAAAATGATATAATAATGTATAAAACTTACCTTCTTGAGGGCTGAACAACTGAAATTGGAAAAATATATTTGACAAGTTCTTTAATTCTAATCCTGGTAATCTTTTTAATTTCAGTTTGGCGATCCATAAGCTGAATTTGCCTACTAACAACTTCATGGTTTGTTGTTCCAACAAAGTTTTTTAAACGATATACTTTATCCCTGTATATTGGAAGCATACCATTTTTACTTTTTTGATTGTCACTTATAAGTTGAGAAGAAACAATCTTTCCTAAAAATAAACAAATATAATTTATATATATATTTTAAATACAAAATAGTATTCAAGTTTAACTTTAGGAGTTGGTTTATACAATATATATATGATAACTACTACAGATATTTTATTGCATACCCTGCAAAAGGAATTATGTATATTTTATGATATATATTGTATGTAACTATAAATCATAACTATGTTGTATTAAAATATAAATATATCAGTATAATTTTTGGCAAATATTGGACATCATTTTTATACAAAAGTAATATACAACTGAAAATATTAAAAAAATATAATTATCAAGGGATAGTATACAGAAAACCAATATAAGTCTAAAGACAAGCCTAGCATTAATATTTCAAACTAAAAATAAACACAGTTCAAAGGACTATAATGTATTGCAGCACATTTAAACATCAACCAAATTTTATTAAAAACATAATATACTGGTTATCAAAAAATATTTAAAAACAAGTTTATGTTGCCCTTATATTAAAGTCTAGTGATGAAATTGAATATAAACACTTACTTTTTAAAGTACACCAAATAACTTTAATGGTTGTTGCATGAATCTACAGAGAATTATCAAAAAAGAGCCAGAGATTGACATAGAATTAAAGAAAAACTCAGCCATTAGTCAAAGAAGTTAATTTTCATATTTTTAATACAGTTTTAGTAGAAGAAGTCAAAATGACCGTCTTTCTGCACTGGGTTGGCCATTAATGGCTTTATACTCACACAATAGTACATTATCAATATGGAACTCCTCATTTTGTTTATTATTTAAGGTTTAAAAATGATACCTGTATTTCTCCTTAATGTAGCATTTTAACTAACATTTAATTTTACTCTTACGAATGTAATTGTTCTAACATTTAGGACAAAATAATTACAGCTTCTTTGATTTTTTACTAGTAATTGTGTTCCGGTATTTATTTATTACACTAATTCTTACAATCAAAGCTAATAATCTGGCATGATGTGATACTAGGCTATATTTTTTCTGATTGCCTTATATAAAATTTAAATGTCCCTATTAAGTGTTGTGTTGTGTTGTGTGTTACTTGTTTTTGTGAATGTTTTCGTGTGTTTCATTTTATAAACTTGACGTGCATCCACGAATGTAAAAAACTAATGAAAAATATAGGTTTGATAATGCCTGAATAAAAAAGGCAAAACGTACGTAACCAGCAAATAAAAAATAAAAATAAAGGACTGAGAGCTGTAAGTATAAAAAGTAAATTTATAGTGATACTATACTATACAAACTTACTCTTTGCAATATTGTCACAAGTGTCCTTAATAATCAAACGTAGTAATTTAATACGCTCTCTATGCGCACTTATTTCACTTATCTGAAAGAAACAAAACTGTTAACAAAACTTAGCACAAACTATGGGAGAAACAAAATAACAATTAAATGGCAAACAGAAGAAAAATTATTAATAATAAAATCCAGTTAAAACTCACAAACTTCAATAAATCAATATGGAATACAAACTACAAAATTAACTTACATATTTTAACTAATGTAATGCAAGTTGTAACATTTTTTTAGGTTAACTGAATACTGTACTAGCCTAAATTTGATATAACTTAGTGGTATGTGAGGGTCTGGAAAGTAAAATAAAATATTAAAATAAAATATTTGTAATAATAATAATTACAAATATGAATTGTAATAATTACTAAATAAAATAAACTCAACTTTTCAAGATAAATAACAAAAAACTATTTTTATTAAAACAAAACAAAAAACGCACATAAAAAGTAACTACAGTAAGTATAGAACCAAAAGAGATGTATTTATTTAATCAAAATATTAGTTAGTGACATATGAAATAAATGTTAAAATCTGTAAAAGTGGAGTGTTAATATATAAACTGGACAGAGGAATGAAATAAACTACGAGACGGAACAAACTATGCAACTGCAATTAATTTTGTGTTCTGATTCCGAGCGCGAAGAAATGAATAAGAGATATAGTTGTATAAATTTAACTTTTTGAATAAACTATTAATAAAATAATTCCTATGGCAGATATTTAATCAAATAAGGACAAAATGAATAATATTTCGAAATTCTGGACAACATATAAAAAGTTATCAACTTATTCAAAATAGAAAACATAATCAATCACAGTGCCGAACAAGATAGTGCAAAAAAGTGCTAGCTGGCAGTGTTTCAATTGTAGGACTCCCGGATTAAAAATTTTGATATTATTGGACCTCTACCTACAAGCACTGCGCTCACCAAATACATTGAGTGGTAATAGTGAACTTTTTGGAACAGGGTTTGTACCTAAATTAACCATATAAATAACAGCTACAAGAAGATAAGTTTCATTTAATGGGTTTATTTTTGTGTTTGTAAATTTTTGACAAAAACAAAATAACTGACTTGAAATTAGCTGAAGTGTGCAAGTAAACTTTGTACTTTACTCTTATTTGATTAAGATAAGCTATCTGGATTTGACATTTGACAAGCTTTTATTATTTATAGACTTTGTGCAATTGAATTGGACAATATGTATTTCTATTTAACTTTCTGGTTTCAACTTTAAATTGGACTTAAGATAAAAATATTTTATATCTTTATTTAATTTTTATCTGCATATATGTGTCTGAATTTAGTGTGTTTGACTTGGGCTTACATTTTTGCTCAGAACTAGTTTTTGTTGACTAAAATATTATAATAGTGGAAAGCTTAATTAATAGTAAATTACAGTGGAACTATGGCGGAAGATAAATCTATATGTCCTAATTGTACAAAAAGTGTAAAGTCTGCAGGCATTTGGTGTTGTAGATGTCCATTTTGGTCACATTTCAGGTGCCAGGGAATTAATTCATCTGATATGGTTTTAAAAAGTGCTAATATGTATCTGTGTGTTTCTTGTTGTGCTGAGGTTGCAAATTTGATAGAAAATGACAACGGCACTGTTAGTAATACAGCCGAAAAAGATGATTACAGTAAACTCCCGATTATCCGCGGGCGGATGATCCGCGGTGCGGATTATCCGCGAATGTCACGGAAAATATACAGTACTGTAAATCTGTACTGTATTTTATTACGAGTGATCAGCGAAGAAATTTAGCAAAAAGTTGAACTCTACTGACGATTGTATTGTGTACAGTATACAGTAAAACCCCACAGGCCTTCTCTGAACTCACAAGATGACGATGCGCAGTTGGCTGAAAAACTTGTGTTGCGGAAAATTCAATCAAGAATTAAGAAAAGATGTTTTCAAAGCAAGAAACAAAAGCAAGTGAATGATTTTTTCAAAAAGTTGTGAATTTAAAGAGTTGTTTTTTAAGAGTCTAATAAAGTCTCTCAGTACAGTACTGTATCCATGTTATGATGTAAGTTATACTGAAATGTATTGTAGGTTATTTATTTAGTAAAATACTTTGTGTCATTTAAAAATGTTTAATGTTAATTATAACTTTTACTGTATATAAATCAAGTTTTTTAAGTTGGAATTACAGTTTCATTTTTTTGTTTCCTATTTTCGGCTCTTCGGCGGATTATCCGCGAATTTCACTATCCACGATGGCCGTGCCACTTAATTTCATGGATAATCGGGAGTTTACTGTATTGTGTAACCCCTAATGACATACTTAGGATGGAAATAGAGACCCTAAACAAATTACTATCTCTGCAATGCAAAGACATAGAGGAATTAAGGAAGGAAAATACTAACATGGCAATAAAAATTCTGAATAGAGAAGAACAATTGTTGATGTTGGAGAAAAAATTTGAGGAAAACAGTAAATAGAAATTTTTCTGTAGCTGCAAGGGAAATAAAAAAACTATTGAACCTCCTATTGTTCGAAATAGATTTAGCATACTCGAGAATTTAGCTGAACCATCCTCTTTATAAACACTGTAAACAAAAAAGGGTCAATTATGGAAAATAATTTGAAAATAAAGGAAGGACCAGAGAAACATTTAAATAACATAAAAGAAAACTTATATATTTCCAATAAAAGGGGATCTGATCAAAAAACAAAGAGAAGAATCCTAGTAATTGGTGATAGTCATGCTCAAAACATTGCACCGATATTAAGTAATAGCATGGGCGATGAGTACCAAATGTCTGGGTTTGTTTATCCCAATGCAAATTTTGAGAATTGTTGTCAAAGATATACAAAAGCATACTAATGACTTCACTCCTAGGGATAGTGTAGTTATTTTTGGTGGTGCCAATGATATAAAATTGGGAAGTGATTTTAAAAAGCCAATAGGAAGAGCCTTAAAACTAATTGCTCCAATAACCCGCAAGACAGGTGTCATAATAAATACAATTCCAGCATCAAGGGGTAAAGTAATTAGAAAACATTATGTGGACCGTGCAAATAATTATATTCATAGTTGCATCAATGAAATTCTAAACATAAAACTTAAGCATGTCGCAATCAACTTTTTAAATGAGCGACTTTCTCTTAAATACTTTACAAAAAATGAACATTTGAACAATCATGGTAAAAGAATCTGGTGTGAAAGAATTGTTGAACTGGTCAAGAGTAATAGAACAGAGAAACTTACATTTTTGCAAAAGTGGTTAACAAGTTCTAAATGTACAAAAGAAAACTCAGTCAATATTATACCTAAACACAAAATGACTTTTCTAGATAAGTGGCTTATTAGAGAGGAAAATAATCTTTTTTTAAACAAAAATTAAAATCTAGTGTTTTGCCAGATTGTGTGGGAGAAATTTTTTATGGTTGGCAAGTTTACTCACCTAACAGCCCAAATAAATATTCAGATGTAGAAAATGGGAAAAGGGAATTAGACAAAAATAATATTTATAAGAGTAGTTATGGAGATTATGTAAATTGTATGAAGATAATTCATCAAAATGCTCAATTTGCAACAAACAAAATTGATATTTTTAACTTGTTTTGCCATGAACACTTACCTGATGTTTTAGTAGTAACTGAGCATGCTTTTCCAGATTATGCCATTAATTGTTTTTGTATTGAAGATTACTCTGTTGTGAACAGCTATAGTAGAACTATTCAAAAAGGTGGGGGCATGGCTCTTTTTACTAAGCTTGGTGTTATCTGTGTTTTTACAAGCTTTGATTCTCTCTGTTTTGAGGGGCATTTTGAGCTGTCTGGTTGTAAAGTTGAAATGATGGAAGATTCTTTTATTGTTTTGGGATTATATAGACCTCCTAAAGGAAATGTAAGTGTTTTTTTAAATAAGTTGAGTTATGTTCTGCAGTATCTATTTGATAAAAATTGTTGAGCTCGCCTACTCGGGTGACAGGATCATCGGCTACCTGTATAGACAATGTAATTTCAAATATTTCAAAAAATAGGATTAATGTAAGTAACATCCAGTCGGAAATCTCTGATCATTTTGCACAGGTGATTAGAGTCATGGGGGTGTCTCCCAAAGCGTCCACACCTCAGAATAGGATGGTTAGGGATTTGAGACCGGAAAATATAAAAGAACTAAGACACTATTTACAAAATGAGAAATGGGATTTTTTTTAATGTAATGGTAAAAATACCAATAAAAGCTGTGAAAAATTTAATAATATTTGTATGCACCATTTGAATGTAGCTTGTCCTCGGACAAGAATGAATAAAAGGAAACATACCTCTAAGTTTTCTAGATGGATAACTCAAGGTATTTTAGTGACAAAAACAAGCTAAGCTGTTTGCATTATATGTCTAAATTTAACTTTGATAACACTTTTATAGAGTATTATAAAAGGTACAAAAATATATATAAGAGTGTCATCAAAAAGGCTAAAGCTTATGATATTAATAAGAGAATTTTTAACTCCACAAATATCTCTAAGGCATCCGGGATTGAAATTAATAAACTAAGAACAAATGTAACAGTAAACTCAGGGATATAACTTAATGTGGATGGAGTTGTACATTCAGATCCGATGAGTGTAGCCATTATGTTTAATAGTTTTTTTAGTACAGTAGCAGCTCGCAATGGGAACATAAGGTCTGACTTGAGTCATATGGGACAGGTCGAGTCGTCTATGATGCTGTCGCCTGTGTCGGGGGAAGAGATTGTTAAAGTTATAAATAATTTCAAAAATAAAAAGTCTACAGACATTTATAGTGTTTCAGTATGGCTCTTAAAACAGTGCTCTTTGGAACTGGTGGAGCCACTGACTTATTTGGTGAATTTGTCTTTTTCTGAGGGTGTATTTCCTGATAGTCTGAAGTGTGGCAGAATTGTTCCCTCATTTAAAAAGGGAAACAAAAATTGTATTAACAATTTTAGACCAGTAACACTCTTGCCTATTTTTAGTAAAATTTTTGAAAAACTTTTTTTAACTAGATTGGTTTCCTTCCTATCTAAATTT
>JAGFPH010000514.1:366559-390835 GCA_018207615.1 Philaenus spumarius
AATCCACATATAGCATTTTTATTTTGATTTAAAACATATTTTTTTTTAATTTTTGAACTTTTTACCGAACCCCATTTTTTTTTTACACAGTATAATTTATATATATTATTATTTTATTATTTTTATTTTTTGTAACCTTCCGTTACAAAATGGCTTTCCCAACGTGGGGCTCGAAAAACAAAAGAAGCCATATTATTATTTTTTGTAACCGTCCGTTACAAAATGGCGTCCAACTCGGGGGCTTTTAAACGAAGGCGAGATGGATGTCGTGGCGACTTTGAAGATTTTTGAGGCGTTGTGGCGGGCAACCAACAATCTCAAATTGATAAATATAATTCTAAATATGGCAAATAGAGTTGAAATGAACGATTCAGGGTTAGGCCTGGATCAGTCCATCAGTGTGCAGGATGAAATGGGAAATTTAGAGGGGAGTGAAATGATAAAAGAAAATGTAAGTGAGGTTAGGTTGGAAGGAAATATAAATGGTAGGTCTAGTGAAATAGAAGCACTTATGTGTTTCATGAAACAGATGAACGAACAAATGAACAAAAGTTTTCCAGATAATAAACTAAACAATGATAGTTTAAAAACTGAAATAAAAAATTTAAGTGTAAAATCTGAAGCTATTTATAACGATTTGAGTATAAAGTTGCAAAATGAGATGGAAATAATGCGTAAGGAGTGTAGAGATTTAAAAACGGAGAGTGACCTAAAATTTAGTGAACTTATTAAAAGCTTAAATGTAAAAGTAGAATCAACTGATAGTAAAGTAGGCCTAAATGACATTTGCAGAGATTTTGAAAGCAAATTAGTAAAAGAGAATAAAGAGGATTTTACCAGTAAGATAGATGTTGTAAAGGTGAAAGATGATGTGACTGAGGTTTGTGACTCTAAAGTTGATGAGTTTGTTAAGCCTAATTTAACAGTGTGTGAGAGTGAAATAGTAAATGTAAACAAAGTAGTTGTGGAAGAAATATGCGACGATTATGTTTCAGGAAATAATATTGTAGGGAGTAGGCCTAGTGTTGTGAAACTTGAGGTTGGAGAAGCAAATGAACATGTTAATTGTAATAATGATTTTGAAGTAACTAAAGATTTTAATGAGGATAGGAGTTTGGGTTTAAAGAAAGTAAATGTAAATAAAAATGGGCTTATCAATACTTGGAATTGTAAATCTTGGAGAATAAATCTTAGACAAGGTTATGGTTTTGTAAATAAGTATTTTAAAGTTGTGAAGAGAAGTTTGAAAACAAACAAAAAACAAAAAATGGTACGTAGAGGCAAAATTTACAAATTAGACAATGTTAGAAAAGAGAAGGTATTTCAAATTAAAAAACGTAGGCTAGGCCTACTTGTAATAAAGAGGCCTATGAGAAAAAGAAAAAAGTTGCCTACCTGATTGGTGTTCGATCTTTCCTGTATATAGTTTTTTGTTTTTTGTTCCTTTAGTTTAATAATTTTTGAAAAATATAAACTTGAAATGTATAATAACTTGTAGTGCGAATGAGGCGAGTATGAAAGTTCGACGGGGAGTGGCAAACTAAATATTTTAGATTTGTTTTCACTAATTATAAATTCATTTTAATAAAATGTTGTAGGGGGTTGTACGTTGGATACAGACAATGTATAACAATGCTGTGACCTTCAACAACATGTTTGGGAGTTTGATGGGGGTTAATTAAGGAATGGATGATGGGAGATATGCATGAAAGAAATGAAATGAAACAAAGTAAATATTTTTTAAATTTCAATTTTATATTTACATAGATGTTCTCCATAGTTATAAGGATGGTGTTTGCTGACGCACACCATCACAAACTTGTTTTATGTATATATACATACACCGTTGAATATTTTATATTTTTTTCTTCTTTCCATTTTTGTCTGGTTATTGCACTCTGATGGAATGATCCATGTACGTTGTCTGAGAGGGGGTCATTGCCATTTTTAGAGGTCTTATTCACAATTTGATATGTAGGTGATGTGTTAAATTGTTATGAATGTATGTAAATGTAAATGTAAATTTGAATATTGTGAAGAATTTGATTTGTAGTGTGAATGATTGATTAAAATGTGTTAACTGAGAGTGATTGAGTGTAGAGTTGCCACAGGTTAGAGATGAAAATAAGTGAATTTTATTTGTTACCAAAGTAATTTATAATGTGTAGAATTTGATTAATGAGTGAACTTTGATTTGCAATTGATGTATAATGTTAATTTGCAGGATATATTGAGCCTGAAGGCATGTTGAGAGATGAACAATAAGAACTCTGATACTTGAATGATTACAATGATGTACAATTTGATTGATAATTCTGATAATGAATAATGATATGTAATTTAGATTTTTTCAGTAATGTTGATTGTAATGCTTAATTGTGAAACTTAATTTTGATGTGTAAATGATTTTTAATGTTGTTTAATTGTGATATCTGATTTCAATGTTTGATTGTTTTGAGTTGATTTTTTGAGTTTTTGAATTTTTGAATTTTGAATTTTTTTGATTTTTTGGATTTTTGAATTTTTTGTGGCAACTAATAGTTAAGTGAAAGTAAACATTGATAAGTGAAGTATTTTGAAGTAAGAATAATGATTGAAATTTAAGTGTAATTTGTAAATTTGAAATTTTTGAATAATGTAAAGACCAAATTTCTTTGAAATTTAAAAAAAAAAAGAGAAAAATTTTTTTTTCCTTCTCTGTTACATGGACTGTGGTGTTTTTGGTGTTCATGAAAGCAAATTCCTTGAATTTCTTTCATGAACAGGGGGTATCTGTGACACTAACGTCCATGTCACAGAGAAAATAATAAAATAAGAAATGAATCAGCTGTTTCCTATAATGACTAAAGATACAGAGGTTTGGTCTAAATGAATAATGACGCAATACATAAATAATATTAACCATTTATAATTTTTATATATACATTTCTTAATGACGCAAAATAATTACAGTAGAATCATTTTTTCTTTAATAAACAAATAATAAAACATAAAAGCAGACTGTAAAAGTAGGTAATATAAAAGCAGACTTAAAAAACATATCAATATATGAGCGTGTGTAAAAGGTGAAAATTATACAGAAACTTTGTTTCAATGAGTGGTGCGTTGTAAATGAACGATACAGAGCGGTATTTGGAATTATGGACAGTTCGATGAATAAATACAAGTAATAATAAGACACAACATCGGTCTATACGTTGAGATATGAAAGGCCTAGCACAGAGTTGCGGACGTGACTTTTGGCTCGTACAGTTCTGAGAGAAGTACGGTTAACAACGCAAGAGAGGAGAGGAGAGAAAGAGAAAGAGAAGTCAAGATGGCGTAGACAGCTTTGTACAAGCTACTTGCGGGTGGTAAAAAATTTGCTAATAAAATGTAAAAATTCTAAAAAGATCACGACGAAAGTTATGTGAGTGTTAAGTAGAGACGTCTAGGAGTTTGCAAAAGTAAAAGAAGTGGAATCTTCCATATATTTCTTGTAAAAAATGGACTTTACAAAAAGTTGCATGTGCTCTGTGTAACGCGTTGGTAAAAAGGTGAGAGAAGTGACTTTGACGATTAGAATCAGTGAAAATCCTAGGTAAAAAAGACAGTGCAACGAGTGAAATTGTAAGTAATAATGGCCATAGGACGTATTTTAGTCTGCAGATATTAAAGTTTTTCATTTTATTAAGAAACTAACTTCATTTAACTTCTATTGCGTCATTACTTAAGGTATGGTTCAGGAAACTTTGTACAACTGTAAATAATTTCTTGACTTGTTTGTATATATGTATCACTATGTTTGTGTTTCTTAATTGCTGTAGATATCCATTTTTGATCATGTTTCAGTAAATAATTGTTGTCTTGCCGCAATGCCTTGAATTTCTTTATATAGCCACGAATGTCCGTTTAGCCATTACTTTGATAGCCAGGTTCCCACCCCTAAGAGAATAGAATTAATTAACAAATATTTTTCAATGATTAGTAATTACAAGTATATATATGCAACAGAGCATAAGTGAGGTTATATGTGGATTATCGCAAATATTATGATTGTTATTTTTTTTTTATTAAGATTATGGGAGTCAAGTGAAGGTGATTTTTAAGGTTTTAAGAGTAAGGTGAGTTGAAGTAAGGTGAAAAATATAATATTGTTCTACGTTGAAGTTGGGAGAAAGATGTTATGGAGAGTTAAGGTGGGCGATGATTTATTATAGAAGTGAGGCAATAGGCCTAGGAGGTACATAAGCAATTTTAAGTATTACATGAGCGACGATTTTTGTTTTTAAGGTGAATAGGTAAAGGAGGTGATGAAGAGATATTAATAATTATTAGATAATCCACATATAGCATTTTTATTTTGATTTAAAACATATTTTTTTTTTATTTTTGAACTTTTTACCGAACCCCATTTTTTTTTTACACAGTATAACTTATAATTTATTTTTATTATTTTTTGTAACGCATACCGTTACAGTGTCTCTCAAAATTGCTTAATGCTATATGTGAGGCGGAAAGTAAAAAGGGACCTCATCGCGGCAATTTCCGGTTTTTAGTTTTTGATAATATTGAATTAAGCTTTGAATAACAAACAATTTAGTGCAAAAATCATATCTTTATGATTTTTTTTGTTTAAGTTACGGATTTATAAATTTTATACAGTGAAAATGGGCATTTTGAGAAAAACGCAATTGAAATATTCAAAGTAGCACAAAAACTTTATTTATAACATTTAAGAAATGAAATTTGTATACAAATTAGATTAAAACGTCCTCTAAAAAATGATATAAGAAAGTCTCTCATGAACATCCATCTTCATTATTTAAGTGGAACGTTTTCGACGCTTCGTCGAAGGTCCTGGGACAGGTTGAGGGTCGTCAGAGTTACTGCTGCCAGCTTCATCGATGTTTTGGGTTTCATGAAAATATGGTTATTGTTTGGACAGTACATTAACTTATCAAAAATTAATTAATGTAATAATTAATAATAGTTATCAATAGTTAATTTTACAAAAATCTTAGCTTTAAATGCATAGTTTAAGTGTGTTAGTACAACTACTAAGAGTAGGTGGTTTTAAAACCTGCAAAGAAAAGGTTTAAACCTGCAACTGAAGTCGGGACAGGGATTTTTATAACCAGAAAACGTTCTCATTTTACAATAAACTCGTAATAGTTCACTTCGTCGCTGCTAGAATTCATCAGAGAGTAGTTTTTAAAGTATTGCCTTGCTATCTGATGTGTTTGAGAAAAGGGACCTGTTCGCGGCCCATGTTACTTTCCCATAAGCGCGAAGAGGTCCCTTTTCCCAAGCTATGTTAATTATTTTTTTTAGTGTTTTATCCGTTTACAACAGTTTTGTAATCGATTACAACTGGTAAAGGACCAAATGAACCATATTAAACCGCAAAAAGTCGAAAATCGATATTTTTGACCTCATTCGATGAAACTGCTTGTACTGAAATTTTTAGTTTGCCGCGATGAGGTCCCTTTTTGCTTTCCCCCTCACATATACAAGTACAAAAATAGTAACTTGTAAACATTCCCCTCCCCCTTTCCGTCACATCCGACAGCGTTCCGGTACTGGAAAAATTACGAGTAAACCCCTGCCTAGGAAGTGTTGCCCCCCCCCCGAGATGACGTCCTGGATCCGCCACTGTATACAGGCCTAATTGACATGTTTGGTGCAAATTTGTTCGAAATCGATCAAATAGTTTTCTCTCTAGCTTTGTATACGTAGACATTTTGTAAAAACCACTTTTTTGGACTCAGGAGGTCCCAAAACGGATGTTTCCACAAAAATCTCAACATTGATTTTTTTGCGATTACTATACTTCCTCTATACTATAGTATAGGCTAGTGAGAAAGTAAAAAGAAAATTTAGACCAGAATTTATATTATATAAATAAAAAAAAGAAGACCTAAAAGTGAAAGTAATAAAGAGCCATAAATAGAAATAAGAGACCAACAATATTCAAGAAAGAAAATCATCCATAAAAAATAAAATAAATATTGGTGAGATTAGCATTGGCATAGGCCAAATTCATAAATCTTCATAAACTATAATAAACTTTAACGAACATTCCTCAAAACTTGAATATTAGTGTTATCATTTAACTTTCATCACAATTTACATAATAATATTACCATCAAAGTTATAAATCATAATTTCTTTATTAATATTTCAAAATACTTTATAATAACAAACATTGGGTTAAGAGCGGGCATTTACCCGAAACCTGAGATTTAATATCATTAATTTGTTTAAAAACTAAAGTTTAATACTGTTCATGTTTATTTTAAGTTTACGCATGTATTAAGTTTAAATAACTAAATAAATAATTTACTATCCGTTTATTGAAATTATAATTTTTACTTTAAAATAAATTAAGTATAGGATGTTATGAGAGAAAAATATAAATCTGATATGTGCTAATTACTCACCAATTTAGCAATCTGACGTTTACTTGAAAGGAACTTTTCACAAGCTATTTCCACTTCCCTTCTGTCTTTTTTTAATCTTAATAATCTCAACTGTTTCTCAGAGAACCTAAAAATTAGTTTTTTTTAAGATGAGGAACAAAAAAGAAGGATACAATGGTACCAAATCCTATCAAGGAATAATCACCCAATTGATTGTATATTAGAACACATGTAATCAAAACCAGCCTAGGCTACTGTACCTGTAGGCCTATAGTAAACTTCTTGATTTTAAGACCTAGCCTATTCGAACTAGAAAGCGAATTACCAACACACAAAACCATATTTAGAAATTATATAATCCACCAGATGTTAGAATACCTTGTTAAACTATCATTAGAACTTAAATATATTGTATGTAAATGAAATTAAGTTATAACCTAACTTCAACCCTAGCCTAGAACTTTCAATATGAATATTAAGCACAAATCACTAATCACAACAATTCACACACTAGGAATAATTGCATTCATCATTTATTTAATAATTAAGGTGCATTAAACATGTGAAATGATAAAATCCACACGGATTCCAATTAGGTGGACAGACGAAATAACCAAAAACAAACTGCAGCCATGTTTTCCTTTATGTCAAGCTAGATGTGACGTAGGCAGTCAAATCGAAAACATAAAGCGATATTAAAATTTATTAGAACACAGTGGAACTCGACAAAATTGTATTTATTAGGAATAATTAGACCTTAAAGTAGCATTAGTTTATGTCTAAGATGTACGAAATAATTGTAATAATTAAGATAAACCTTGTAGCTATACCGGAAACGCCATATTTAGACGGCGCGAAGGAAATAATTGAATTTCAAAAGTAACGCGATTCAAATAATTAAATTCTTAAATAATATTTTAGTATCAATGGAATCATAAAGACCCATACAATAAATAGATAGCAAACAAGTATTTAATCCACAAACGATGCAATTAATCCATTTCTAAGTGTTAAGAAAACCATGTTCATCAATCGGAACAACCAACAGGAGAGCCTAGATTCGATTAGCAGCGCCGAAGCATCCAGCGATTGCAAGCGAACTACAAAGCGACGCGGTTTACATGAACCCAGTTAAAAGAGAGTCTTCCAATCCACGCCTACGCAACAAGATGTGAATTTGTAAATACCAAGTTTTATTTCAAAAGTGACAATGTTTTACCAAGTAATAGACTCAGTGACTATATAAAACAGATTTGGTATATCTGTTCACTCATATATCAATAACTTTTAATGCATCAAAAGAACTAGAAACTTTTAAAAGAACCTTTTAAAAATCTGCAGAATAATTTCAAGCATCATGACGCTATCTTGTTATAACTTTACTTTTCATAATTAATCAATATGCGAAATAAAAATAGCCAATTCAAGTTCAGGCCTGCTACCTCCCCGAGATTAATATAAAAATTATAAAGACTTTCATCATTTCAAGAAATAATAGAATTAGTTTAAATCAACTCAGAAACATTTTATTTTAATAGAGCTTTTAGCCGATGGCAAATATCTAAATTCATTCAATCCCTTAACTTCAGTGAAAAGACAATTAAGAAAATTAATTTATGTAAACTTATGTTCAAAATAATTTCAATTGAATAAACCAAACTTTATTATTTGTAATCAACCTATGTGTCTGATTTCAACTGGCTTAGTAACCCTATTTAAGACATTCATCACTATTTATTATTATAAATGACTCCCAACTTTGGGGCATTCTGAAAATAGCTCAAAACAAGCATGTCAAGTAGTTAAGAAATAGAAGATAGTTATAAGGATGTGAAAATAATAGTTTGATGTAGAAAAATCTATGACTAAATGGTTTATGAACAAAATGTTACTTAAATCGTAAAAGCTTTCTCAAAATGTAACTTTATTGTAAATTTATGAATTAAATAAACTATCTGGTAATTATGAAAAACAATAAGGTAAATCTAAGCAACAAATTTCAAACTAGCTATCAGAATTAAACTGTAAAAACTAAATAACAAATAAACAACAAAACTAAATATATTATACTACAGGCAGCCAGTGACGTACCAAGGTCTTGTGGCACCCGGGGCGGGATATTATTTTGTCACCCCCTCAGAAATGAATTGTGAGTATATTTTTCAGTGAAAATATAGTCCAAATTTCTCCCGCGAAATAAAATGAAAATTAAGAACTTGTCACTGTTAAGACACAGTGTTAAGGTGTTATAATTAATTCATAAATAAATTGCCTATTTCATTTGATTGATTTTAATGTTTTAATAAACTAAAAATTAACTGGCTATACAATTTTTGTGCACTTCTGCTGTTTGAACAAGATAAGTGGATAAAAAAAGGAACATTATTTTTATATACAGGTTTAATATACTGCAAAACAAAATAATTTGCGTGTAAATATTTTGATTTGATTTTTAATAGTGTAGTAAACATAACTTAATTCTAAAAAGTAAATTGTCAAACCCTCTTGAAGGAAAGTCTTAATTTTGTTTATCTAAAACCATCAAATCAAAATCTGTTGACTAACATAATACAATCAACAATATTAACATTTTTAAGTTAATAATTTTATCACATTAATATTATTATTATTATTACATTTTGTACAAACACTATTAGACTAATCCTATAAAGAAAAGAACACAGACTAAACAAAAACAAACACAGCCTTTTAATAGGGACTTTGGTAAAATCACAACTCGTTCTCTAGTTGCGTAGTTGCAGTACAGTAGGCCCAAGCCAGCTGCGCGTGGGGGTTTCAGAGCAGGCGGGTGGGTTGAGGGCGAGGCGGGAGTACATTTTTATAAAAAACATCCGCCGCGCCGGAGTGCGACCAAATTTTGTAGTGTTTTTACTATACCGGGTTTTTCGTAAAAAATTGTAAAATAGGAGTACCATATATAACATTAATACGTTTTTTAAAATACTTATTATTTGGCTGCAAACTAAACAAGCTGCCAGAAAATTATCATACATCCTTTATGCAAGTGCAATTCACTTATTTTACATCGCAGTTGTATTACAAGTTCTAATTGTCATTAAAGTTTAAATATAATACAAAAATTAAAGTTGAAATCATTTCCTTTCCAAAGTTTATTGTTTTATTGCGATTAGATGATTTTTAGTGGGTTAAATATTCAATACAAAGTAGAGTTGTCAATTGAGCAGTCAAACACAGCTTTGGTTAAACAATATTAATTTATAAAATTGTATAGTATACAAAAGTAAAAAAATATTTTTTAAATATACCCTCATAACTTTTTTTCTAGGTACAAACAGCACATGGTTTCCATACCCAAAACGTTTCTTTATATTATAGGCTACAAAATATTAAAAATATTCAAATTGGTAAAAAAAGTTATTCAAAATCAAAAAATCCTCAAAAGATGAAAAAAACTCTTTAGTTTAAAAATACATAAAAGTACGGATAAAATGTTGACCCTCCCCAATCATTCTTTTTAGTTGTACTAAACAGTATAAAAATAAATTTAAAAAGGTAAATCCTAAAAATACAGAAAAAGTATTCAACTTTTCTGCAGAATTTTTTGTTTTTCATATAATGAAAAATAAAAATAATATTGACCAAAAACCAAATTTTAAAAAAATATTCAAAATGTTTTTGACTTTTTCGGCCTCTCCAGATGTAAAGTTTATTTTATTTTTTTAAACTGTTACCTTAAATATTACAAATCCACAGACTTTGCTCAGGCCCGATTTTTTCTCGGGTCAAGGTCTTTTAATGACTGGGCTAAAGTTCACTTCTACTGTCCTTTAAATAGATCTTTAGACTTCTCATCTTCACTCGCGACGCGGGTACGCTGGATACCGTGTGAGTATAGACACAGCTGCTCACCTCTCCACACCGCACCCTCACCATACCCCACTCCACTCCGCCATTCCCATATGTCAGACATACACACAGTACACCAGCATGACACCCTGCACGCTGCACTCTCTGATACAAATAATAGGCTAGACCTGTGACTGTTCACATTTCACAATTTTACTGCAAGTAGCGATTACTTTTCACTTTGACAGATCACCTCAAATTACTTATATTTTTTTTACACTCTACCCGCTTTTAGTGGTGTTTTTCTTTCTGCCACAATGACACCCCCCTAAGGGCTAAGGCTCGTGGCACCCGGGGCGCCCCCCCCCCCACACCCGCCTTGGTACGTCACTGCAGGCAGCAAGGGGTAGGCTAATTCAGTAGAATTGTTGTTAGGGGACTATGACATTTTTAACCTAAAACAAAATAACAAATGCAGTAGGAATGTCAACAATTTATCAAGTCTTGTTATCATCTCCTGGATGGAATTAGGGAACTCTAATAATCTATGTTGATGATCAGCGTCAAAATATGGTTTGATTACAAGAATAAATGGACAAAAAAAGCATTGTGGTGGATCTCCCATCAGAATGTCCGATATGCAGCCGGGTTACCACCAACTTCTCTCAAAGATTTCAACGGCTGGCTGAATTCCAAACACAAAGGGTCTCTTTTATATTTCTCAACTTATTGCCTGAAACACTTTCAATTTTTTTCCCTCTAGGTAGAGATGTTTTTTTTTATTCAGGCAAAAAGTTAGGAAACATCATATGGTTTATAACAGATGGCATACTTAGGTCTATCACTTCTTTTTCTTCTTTTGGCAATGTTGCCACTTATTCTAATGTGACCAGAACTCAGCAGAAAAACACCCTCCAGATAACTAAGGGATAGATATACTCCAGAGGGATTCCAGAGCACTTTTGTAATCATAACAGACAAGAAAGTGTGCTAACTAAGATAAATACTTTGTTAACTGCTTTAAATATTGCATGTAACTTTGCTGTAGTTAAAGCTTAGGCGTATGTTTTATCCATAGAAACACACATCCAACTTTACTACCCATTATGGTTCCATCTGTGAAGTTAACCTTACTGAAAACATACAAGATCTTGAGACAATTACCATACTACTTCGAATTACTGCACCTTTTTTCACAATTTGTGTATGTAAAAAAATAAACGGTATCAGTTAACTGACACAAACTTTCTCCCAACTTACTGTAGTTAAAATAATATTGTTTTCAATCATTTTATTTATTACTTTTTAGAACAAAACAAAAAAATAATATTCTACCTACGTCAATCGTATAAAAAAATTATTGTCCTAGGCGGGATTCGATCGCGCGACCTTTGAATTACTGGCCGTGATCGCTACCATGGTGCTACCCCGTGCGGCCGCCGCCGCGATGCTAGATTGACAACATAAACTTGTTTATTTTTAAACATTTCCCCATAATTATAAAACGCCGAAGTTTTGATAAAAGCGGGTGGTGTCATTTTGTTTGGCATCTTAAGCACTATAAATACTGAAAATTTGATCAAAATCGTTAGAGCCGTTTTTGAGAAATTTGCATTTTTATCGTTTTTATGGGTTTTTAGGGGTAAATTACCCTTAAAAATTAAAAATTCCAAAAAATGAAAAATACGCCTGGAGATATTAGGGTTTAGTACCTACATACCAAATTTCATGAAAATCGGACCAATAGTGTCCTCTCTGGTCGTGTATTCATACTGACAGACTGACAGACAGACACCACTCTAAAAACACTTTTTTGGGTTCAGGGAGCACCAAAACAAAAAATTCCACTAAAAATATTTTTGGGTTCAGGGAGCACCAACACAGATAGTTGCACTAAACCATTTTTTGGGGTTCTGGGAGCACCAAAACAGATAATTCAACTGAAAATTCAAATTCGAACATTTTTACGAAAACAATACTTTCTCCATATACTACGTATAGGGTGGAGAAAGTAAAAATGTGCGTCTTAAAATCGAGGTGTTAAAAATGACTAATACAAATCCTTGAAAAACATAAACTGGTGCAGGTAATGTAAAAGTCCTTGTAAAACCATTAGTAGGCCAAATCAAGACAGTTTTATTTTTATTACTATGGTAAGCTTTTAGAATATCAGCAGCACATTATTGAACTACAAAGAAAAATAAATACGCTATGTGCCAAATTGGTAATGCAGATGAAACTGCAGCTTTTTTGACATGCCTTGAAATTACAATGTAAATGTTAAAGGAGAGAAGGAAGTTCGCATCAAGACTACGGGAACTTCGCCCTAGTGGCCATTTTAAGAAGTGCAGTTTTTTTTATATGCCTTTCGAGGCCATCTATCAGAAAATGTAAAACCTAGTTAAAAAACAATATCTGTGATTCAGTGGTAATTCCCGGAGGAATGACCGGTCAGTTGCAACCACTTGATGTATGTATAAATAAAACATTTAAAGACAGACTTCTGAACAACTATGATGTATGGTTTTAACTCCGAATGGCAAAATAAAAAGAGCATCAGCCTCCATGATTGTAAAATGGATAGCCAAAACGTGCGATGAAATTCCAGAAAGTTTGGTGAAGAAATCGTTTTTGAAGTACTGTGTCACCAATGCCAAAGATAGATCACAAGATGACATATTGTGGGCAGAGGATAGTGATGTGACAGTGATAATGATAGTGTTGGTGAAACAACAAGTGATACCGACAAATTCGATGATTCTAGAAGCGACAGTAGTGAAATAGAATATATTTATCGTAATGTTATTAAAAATAAATTAGTATAGCCTATTTATTTTTAAAACAAACTATTATTTTGTTTAGTAATAATACGGTAACTCTCTTAGCTGAGCAATTTGGTATACTAAACTCAGTTACTAAGGTTACTATATCGTCGCTTAAGAAACAATACCGCCTAACTTACATTTTTAGCAAAATTGAGTTATTGATACCAGCACATTCTACCGGATCTCCCGCATCAACTAAAGGACGTAGTTTGGCTGAAAAAAATCAGATAGCAGTACAATCGTGCTGAAAAGAAACCGCCAATCTACACAAAGCAGAATGCTTAGAAACAACACCACCTATCTAAAGTTATTTACTAGCTAAAACCGCCTATCTAAAATTCATTAAGAACAAATACCGCCTATCTACAACTTGTTAAGAACCAACACTGCCTAACTACAAAATTATTTACTAGCTAATACCGGCCAATCTAACATTCATTAAGAACCAATACAGTCTATCTACAACTAGTTTAAGAACCAATACTGCCTAACTAACATAGTAAATTTATTAAATTAGATTTATATTTTTCAAAGGCAGAAAAGTAATTCAAATCATCTTTTTTAAATTAAAATAGCATTATAATAAATATCACTTAGATGAAATAAAATAATAACACAAAATCTCACAACAAATACGTTTAATAAATCAAACTGGTTTCAACGACAAAGTCGCCATCCTCAGTGATAAAGCTACAAAAGCCAAACTACAACTAGTAAGGCAACTAGTAGGACAACTAGTACTTATAAATATCCCTTAAATATTCTTGAAAATAAACAGTTTTTGGTTCCTCCTGTAAAGTTAGGCTATATTGTTTTTTAAGCGACGATATGTACCTATTTTATAAATTTTAAATTTAGGGCTTTTTTTGGGTATACTACTATAGGCATATATGTAAACTTATTTCTAAAAATATTGTTTTATTTAGCCTCTTGTTCTCAACTTAGAGTGCGTCTTAAATTCAATGGCACCTTAAATCTGAAGTAATACGGTATACTCCTGGCAATAAAAGACATCAGGTGTATTATGTTTTAAATGTCTAGATAGTGAGAGATTTTTCCATGGAGGGACAAAATAATATTGACTATGTAAATAATAAGAAGGAAGATAAAAATGTAGGTGTTTTCAAGAATACCCATCATCCGTTTGGTTGCTGAAAAGACTTAGAATTATATCGGAATTCATATTGATTTATCATGAAGTTGTTGAATACATAGTCATTAGCAGGAAGAAATGGTTTGGATTGCAAGCTACTTACATAAAAAACTTGCAACTGTTGCCTTTGACAACAGAGAGATGGTTTTCCCGCTTCGGTCAGTAGGCTGACTAATGGGCTCAAATTAACTGCCTACAACTGCCTATAACTGCTTATCTTCGCCAAGCCATATCACATACCTTCTTAATGTCAAAAAATACTATGCCTAGATTTTGACATAGGAAAGAGGAATATTTTGAATGAATGATCAAATCCAGATGATCTATAGATGGCCTTATCAGTTCGAAACCGCACTGCCCTTTGTAGAGAAGCTGACTTTCAGGTACCTTCAATTGACTATTATTCAACCAGATTAGAAACTACCCTGGAAAGCAAGTAGGTTTAAAACTGCTAAATCAGTCTGGTCTTTGCATGGTTTTAGAAAAAAACTACTGTTGCTTGGTACCAAGTTTCAGGCAATTTTTGCTCTTTTAATATACAATTCTATATGCTGAGCAAGATTAACTTCCGTAAGGTGTTTTAAGCATGTACAGTAGACTCTATTGTTGGGAATGGAGCTGAGTTCCATGCCAACAACTAAAGCACACTCCACTTTTTATAAATGGGACATTTAATGGAGAATCAACAGAAGTAGCGACATTAAACAGAAATAAACAAAAGATAAACCCAATATATTAGAAATGCTATGATCATTTGAAGCTAAAATTCTTTCCTGTTGTCTGCTCCAGTCTCGCTACTGAGTGCCGCATAAACGCATCGTTCGGTTCATCGCTATAGACTATCGTGACACTTTTAAACAAATATAGCCTACATAGACTGGGACAAACAGTTGTGACATTCACCACAGACCATAAAGTACGATTTTGTTCAAATGAATTAATATACTTTTTAACAACCTAAAAAATATGTCAAACAATACATATTTTTTTTTTTATGTTTTCAACATTTTTGAAGTCGTCACATTCAAAGGCGGAAAAACAGCATTCCCAGGAATTGTTACGCGAGAAAGGGATATAATTTTTCTGAGAACTTCAGGTCTTCACATTTCCACGAAATAAAAAGGTGGGAAAATAGCCAGGAATTGTTGCGTGAGAAACGGAGGTAATTTTCCTGAGAACTTCATGTCATCACATTCCCACACGAAAATTAATTTAACGGAATCCTTACTATAAAATCTCTAGCTTTTAAAAATGTCAAAGTATGCTGACCAATAAATCAGGTCTTTAAAATATACTAGTAGGCCTACTTCAAAATTAGCTATTAAATAACAAAATAATACTGCCACAAATGTGTGATGTCAGTATATTTTCATAAGACTAGGCGTTGCACATTTGCGGCATCAGACCGGATAGAAACCGGTCGTTGCATATATGGGACGCTAGTCTATCCGTACAAAAAAATGTTACAATGGTGGTACCGAACGTGTTAACATGATGAAATTGTATTACTATGCATGACGCTAGTTGAAAGCACCACGAGGTACAATAGTTGTCTGGGAGTGAACGCGTCCGCGAGTAGACTCAAATAAACAGAGATCTTGCCTTCGCCTTATGTGTTTAGATTAGTTAAGTACTGAACCAACAGAGAGAATGAGTTTGCTTTTGAAGTAAACTACACGTTTACCACCTTATTGTGAAGAACCTTTTACGCCACTCATCCTGACAACGCCTATACGTCCGCAAGAGGACAGACGGCACACCCTAAATGGGAGACACACCATCTTTAGGACACCGAAGGGGTGGACTAGAAGAGGACCACGCCACATTTGCACTAAACAGAAGATATAAAGATACAAAACTTCACTTTTCCTTTATATATAAAAAATCTATACACTTCACTGATGCCGCGAAATAAAATTTTAACAATCTAAAACAAGTATTACAGAACAAACGACAATAAATAGGCCTAAAAATTGAATAGGCGAATTAACAATATTAATATTACCAAGGGCCAACCATTTGTTGAGGTGATAAAGATAAATTATAACAGCATTGCCACGTTTTTTTAAAAGCAAGAAGTCCTACCAACACGTAATGTTTAGAAACTAAAAACATAGCATCAGCTGAAGAACATACTTTTAGAACATTACAAATATCATCAAGTTATAGACGTATACTGTAAATATGTTTACAAACTGGAAACATACTTTGACTAGAGACTGTAAGTTAATACTTCAGGCTATTTTTTTAAAATTGTTTTAGAAATTTGATTCTGTTATAGAAAAATCTTCCGCGCGGCGATGCTGCTGGCGGTACCTTTTGGCCTCGACCCCAACTAGCCTTTTTCGACTGTTGAAAAGTGTTACCTCTGATAACATGGGGTTTCGCTTCTTATAGTGTTCTTTCTTCAATGCTATGAGGCAACCTTTACTATCTAGTGAAATTGTGTATAAATCTCTATTTGAAACCTGTATACTACTAAACAGCTGACCGCAGCATTTGAATCTCATTGGTTTTGTAATTAATTAGCCGAGCGTTTAATAGAATAAAAAAACACTAGAGGTACTGACCTATACTGTTTAGTCACAGTATGTTGCCGATAACAGTATAATTATAATATTTCGTCGTTATTATCACATTATATAATTAGAATGAAAAAAAAACTAGAGGTACTGACCTATACTGTCTAGTCACAGTATGTTACCGATAACAGTATAATTATATAATATTTCGTCCTTATTATCACATTATATAATTAGAATTAAAAAAAAACCAAAGGTAGGGTTCTAACTTAAACAGTTATTATTTTCCAATTTTAGGCAATATAGGAGGCACTGATAAACCCACTCAAATCTAATTGCAACCAATCTGGCAACCCTGTTCCTATCGCGTATTAAAATGGCTGTTCATTGTCTGTGTTAAATCCCATAAGCGATTTTTGGTTTGTTAATTTGTTATGGTATATTTTGTTTTAGAATGTTTATAATTGATTTCCCGCGATTAGTGAAGTGTCTAATTTCATTATATATATCTAGGAAAAAGTGATATATAGTGTAATTCTATTAAAACCTGTAGTCACGACGTCCTCCACTAGAACCCCTAAAACAAATAGATTATTATAGTTTAGTTACGGTACCGATCTATAAAATTTTTAACTTTTTGTCACAGTAAACACCCTAATTCTATAAATAAACACAATAAGAAACGAATCCATAAGTGGTTGACCTTGAACCTACTTTACCTTCCTGTGTACAAATAACAGCTAAGCCTAAGCATGAATACAAATAAAACAAGAGTACGTAAACGAAACAATTGCCTAAACATTTTACAAGGGAAAATGGCAACTCCGACAATGATAATATAAACTATCTCTCGGTATCGAGTTTCAAGTTCGGCTATCGATTTTTGATACTGATACCAAAGATAAAGTATCGGTGGTAAGGCAAGGTATGGAGAATCGGTAACGAAAAACGACCCTTCCCTAGTTTTTTACCTGCAAAAAACGTTTATTTTATACGATATCTTTCTTCGACAATGTCGCACCGTCACTCATTGTTTTGCTTTGGGGCTTCCCAGTATGCACTGACAATTCAACTTTCTTTTCAATTAGTTACAATGTGTTCAAGTTAACAACACAACTCTCTGTCCTAAAAAAAGGCCACCATCTGAAAAAATATCAGCAGAGAGGCTGATACAAGAAGTTGTAAATCTATGCCCAAGCCAGATTTACAAATTAAATTTAAATTAAATAAGATTTAGGCCTATCAGTTTAAGGTACCTAGTAGCTTTTATAGATTTAAGTGAAGTAAGATATTAACCTTACATATTGTATGCATATTTGCACACGGAAACAGCTGTAACCAAATCTGCATATTTTAAAATGATGATTACAAACGTATGTTAATATAGCCTACGTTTTACGAAAAAGTTTTAAATACAAAAATTAAAGTGTAATTGATTAGCTTTTCAATAGTGCCGATTTTATTACGATTGGATAATTTTAAGTGTATTAAATAACGGAATATGCAAATTCTCGCTATTGTTCGAGCTTGTTGCGTTCTACGCCCGAGAGAGCGTCCCAAAGTGCAGTCTGCCATTTACAGGGTTAATGAAGCTAATTTTTAAAAGTAAAATTTTAATTTTATTTAGTCCTAACATAATTATTTCATGGTGCTAACCATAATAATACTGTAGGCTACAAATAGGCTAAGTTAACTAGAACTAAAAATGTATAGGCCTAACATCAAAAAAATATAAGATCAGGTTTATTGAATAATTATGCATGTAGGTCTATTCTAAAATTATATTTACAACGAACCGCCAACATTTCGTTTGTTTGCACAATATTGCTTTGAACTTTTTTCAAATACTTCAAGTGACTTGCTTATCTGATGCTCTAGAAATTTACCATAAAATAGGATATTCATAAAACTAAACTCTGCGAAATAATTCGTGAGTACATACCTCTGCATTCATTAGGCCTACACATGATTCAGATAAGCCTAACAATTTAGCTGCTACATAAAATGTACAAAAATGTTCTTTGATTTCCTAAAAAGGCGCCAGTTTACTATTCGACCCTAGGCTAACCTATGGCAACAGAAATGCAAGAATAAAAAAATAGCCTACCTATAGGTTCTAACCTATAGTATTTTTAGGCATAAGTTTACTATTCGACCCTAGCCTAATATTTTTGCAGACGACATTGTTTTGTACATTCTACTGTTAAATGTTTAATATAGGTAAACATACTGTGACTAAATAGCCTACTATAGGTTAGAACCTTTTGTTTTTTTTTATTAGGCCTATTCTTGCATTTCTGTTGACATTGGTTAGCCTAGAGTCGAATAGTAAACTTGCGCCGTGTGTTTACCTGTAGGCCTATTCATCATTTATCAGTAGAATGTAAAACAACTTCCGTGTCTGCAAATAAAAATCTAAACAGGCTATTAATTTGCTTGATTGTCCATCAAATTTCAGAAAATCGTTCAAATATAAAGAGCCCTAGGGCCTATTAAAAAAGCATAAAAAGATTTACTATAACCATTTACTCAAAAGGTTAGGATTAGGCCCTAGGCCTACGCTGTATCAAATCAATATGCTTAAATAGTATTTAAAGTTTATTTTTTAAGACCATAATATTCTGCTTACCGTTCAACACAAAGAGTATTAGATCGAACAAAATCGCCGTTTCGAATACACATCTTACAATAAAATATTTTTCTTGCCTTGCAACAAAGAGGACACTCTTCAGTTGGCGAGTTAGAAACAATAGTATCTTCTAAAGATGAGGAATAGTTAAAATTTATTGGTGTAGATCCATCAGAACTACTATTTGCCATTGTTTAAAAAATGTAAGGTATGGCATACACAATACCAAAAAATTCCAATTAAACTACAACAGCATCAACTGCAGCTTGCAGCTGTAACTTGGAACTTGGAACTTTCTTCCAAGTTTATTTTGACAAAACTCAAAACATTCTATTAAAAAGGAACATATGTTTTAATGATCACAGAAATGAAATCCATAGACAATTTTATTGTAAAATTATAATAAAGCAGAACCATAGAATATTAATAAGAAATAGATCTTGCATCCATACGGGGGTTGTGTGACGGAAAAAAGGTGTTCGCAAAAATAGTACATGATCGCGCCGCGAGGTAGCGCTAGGGAGAAAGCATTGTAAGTATTGGTGTTTCCAACCAGCTTCCTTCGTTTCCCCAATAGATAGCGCCAAAAAAGTCGAATTTCCAGTGGAACAAAATATTGCATTGGATCGGAGTTCTATTATGTTATCCAAATACAATGGCAGAACTAACGCAATTTAGTAGTTATAAACTAAAAAGCTAATAATCGAAACCCACAATTACTAATTCTCCAAAGTATTGGTTTTATTAGTTAAAATTATTATTAAAAAGAATTAAGTTTAACCGTAAGCCTTTAACACATCAAAAGTATTCGAACAGGCAAAAATAGCGTAGCATAGGCCAGAAATCATATCAAATCACACCAATTTGTACCATTAGCATTTAAGTCTTAAATTGCACCTTGCTATAATTTTATTAAACATCATCTTAAGATTCCTGGTTTGCATTGTCTTTGTTGCAATATGCACCCGGCTTAGATTTCGTTATGGAGTTTTTATTGAGATAATATTTATGTATTAGCAATATAATAAAATTACACTCATATTGCTTAACATTAATTATGTTATTTATTTTGTATTTACATCATCCGCCTTATTGAGATATTGCTGGGATAGTAATTAAAACTCTCTACAATAAATACAAATTTTAAGTTTAAAGACAACACATTTATATTAATACAGTATAAACTAGAACGTAAAGGCCTAAACACTTAAAAATGAAATCCAATTCAGAACACTTTTGCTACGCATTCCAAGAATCTGAATCTGAAATTAAAACAATTTTAATAAAACAAACAATGCGGTTTTTTCAATATCCCGAAACCATAGACGGAGCTTTGCTGAAATCATTCAGTTCTTTATTCAAAACTTTTAAAACTTGCTTTGTTAAAAAAAAAAAGATAATTTTTCACTTGTAATTTAATTAAATATCCCTTGCTGAGGAAGTGTGTAAGCGGAAAAAAATAATAATAATGGTAAGATTATGTTATGCTTTTCTCCATACAATTCTTGAGTATCCATCAAACACTTTGGTGCAATTAGACAGGAAGTATTTTTACATAGTTCACAAACTGTTCAAGGACAGAGGAAAAAATATCATTAGTATTCCACACAACTGTTTGTAAAAGCACCCACCGCCGATAAGTCCGCATTGCTTGTAAGTTCAGCATTAACTGGATTGAAGAACTTAAATAGATCTGATTTGCTTGTCATCCACATATTCCACCGTCATCAAAAAGAGACAATGGATTTGGGCTAACTCAAATGCGAAGTATGATTCGAGCTGTTGTGGTGGGTTCATGTGAAAAGGAATTCTACGAAAAATTGTATCAGGGCTGACAGGAATTGGTACACTATTGATTTTGACTGTACAGTTCACGGATTGTAGTGGGTTTATTCGATTTTTCCTCTGGAACTTCACTTCCTTAAAAGTTTTTGCCTTGAATGCTGCTCATGCTAATTTGCCCAATGTCATAAGCTTCGTCGCAGTAAAGGTTACACCTCAAAATACTCCAGTGCTTATACACATGTTGGTTTCTCCGCGAGGGAATGGGTCATGATAGTCAAACCAGTAACTGAATTTCTCCACTTTAATGTTGTCACTCCTCATTCGAGAATTTGTGGTACCAACGTGTTGATCTGACAAGGTAAACGATACGCCACAGATCTCCTCAATTTGTTGTGAAACATCTACCGTTTTTGGCATTCCTGCGATCTATCTAGCCAGAGATCACTAATCCCTCTCATGACAAACCTCCATAAATGAAGATATAGCCCCTATTAGGACGTGTTTTTGCGTTCGTCTAATGGTGAAAAAACCTTTGATAACGAATTGCTCACATTCAGCAGGAGTGAGTGTTTTACCAAGTGGCTGGATATCCTGAAAGTACAATTGGCTAGCTTTGGTGAAATTAAAGGGGTCACTTGCGGGAAAGTAAAGTAACATGTTATTTATGCTTTCAAGATGCAATTCCCAACTCTCTCGGCTTCATTAAAATTGTTAAGTATTGAAACCATACGGAAAAATTTCATCCACAGTCTAACAGTCAGACCGTTCTTTGATGTCCTTTAAATTTCAGCGTAAGTCCATCTATGTTTGGGCCATTTATCTAGAATCTTTCAGTCAAAACGTCACAGATAAGAGACAACAGTACTGTGTTCACTTGATTAGACACAGCCATATATTGTTGAAAATTTTTTAACATTTTTTTATTATTATTATTTTTCTGTAAAGTAAGAAAGATGTGTAACGTTCCCAAAATAGAAGGGAAAATTTGTTCTCTGATTTAAATTAAATAGCAAAATGTGGTTGTAATAAGAAGATGGAATCGTATCGCACGCCTGTATTTAGCCTTGCGTTGCTTCTCGGTAGGGAGGGGTGCAATGCGGAGAAGGGCAGTGTTTAGGTGGACGATGTAGGCTGGCCCGCCGAGAGTGGGAATAGACCGCTATATAAGATGGAGCTCTAAGGCAGAGAGGACAGTTGCTTGCTCGGTGAAAACCAGCTAGTACCTCTCGTCAAGTAACAGTTCGCTCGCTCGGTGCCAACCAGAAACCAGTAACGGTAGATGCTTACCTGGTGAAAACCGGCTCATCGCGGTAAGTAAAGGTAAGTGGCAGACACTGCATTGAGAATTATAGGCTTGTGTGGTAACCTGCATGGTTGTCGTAAAGTTTGCATAATTTAGATTTAGCCACGCAGAACGCTTGTGCACTAGAGTTATTAAATATTATAGTTAAGGTATATGAAGCGGAGGTGATTAGCATCCGGGGCTTACGTATCGGAATATTTAGAGAAGCTTTGTGTATATTAGGCCTAATTAGTTTAACTGATTCTTTTGCCTAAAAAGTTCCAGGGTTTCAAAGTTGTGTTTCAGTTGCGTTAGTGGGTAGCTACGTGTGTTGTGAAGCCGCCTACGCCCAGCCTAAATATATTAGACCGATATTAGGCCTACGACATTCGGATAAATTATATAAATAAAAGTGTCAACTGGTTAGTAATATTTAAATTGATTGTGTTGACAGAATATATATATATGTTTGGCGGATGCGCCTACGGTTAGCGTGCGTATATGAGGCCTACATTAGGCCTACCGAGTTTGATTACTGGTTCGAACGAAATCGTCTTTGGGGTTTTAGGTTGTATATGTGGTGAGAACTAACATACAGATTCAGTGGGAATTTTAGGGTGTATATGTGGTGAGAACTCACATACAACTTCATTTCGTTGGTATAGGGTGTATGTGTGGTGAGAACTCACATATGACGTCATTTCGTTGGTATAGGGTGTATGTGTGGTGAGAACTAACATACAATTTCTTTCGTTGGTACAGGGTGTAAGTGTGGTGAAAGCCAACATACGAAACTCTCTTTGGGATTATAGGGTGTATGTGCGGTGAGAACTCACATACAGATTCAGTTCATTGTTATATTGTCATTATTGTGTATGTTTGGTGAGAACTCATATACGACTTCATCTCGTGGTTACAGGGGAATGTGTGGTGAGAACCCACATACAAATTAGTTTCTTTGTTAGATTGTGTATGTGTGGTGAGAACTCACATACAAAAGCCTTTTCGTTAGCATAGGGTATGTGCGTGGCAAGTAAATTGATATCGTCCTCGTCGTACCATCCCTTCCTTACACCCTTTCCTTGGCTGTAATGAATTTGGTCCTAGTATCTTAAGAGGACGTCTCTAGGATTAGGCCGCACTGATCCATCTCCTCCCCTCCATTCCTGACACCTGGAAATAATACCCAGCCATTGGCCGGAGTATTCGAGGCAAAACAAATATTTTGTGAGTGCCAAAGAATTTCCCCATAGGGGAAAAGGCATCACAGGGTAGTGCCAACACAGTGTTTAGAAGGGAACAGAGGAGCCTTTCCTAGGTTGGGAGGCCTGGCTCTAATAACCAACCACTAGGGAATCTACCTATCCAAGCATAGCCGCTATCCCCAGTCTCGCTGCTGTTTTTTCTCTGCCTAGTTGTTTAATTGCTACATCTTCTCGACTTTCTTTCGGATTTGTTTTTGTTAGTTTTTAAGTTAATTTCATAGATGAAGATTAAGTTAAATAATATAAGTAGCAAAGCATTCTCATTTTTGTAACCCTTTATTTATTATACTGTAATTTGCACTGCCATGATAACTTATTTGTCTGAATAGTAGACCTTTGCAGAACCATTTAGACCATTGTATTTGGATAACCTAATAGAACTCCGATCCAATGCAATATTTCGTTGCACTGGAAATTCGACGATAGTGGAGCTATCTATTGGGGAAACGATGGAAGCTGTATGAAACACCAATGCTACTAATGATTTCTCCCTAGCACTAAAGGGCCGCTTTTCCGAATAGGCACGCTAGGCACGTGCCTAGGGGCGCAAAGGATTTGGGGCGCCAAATTTTGAATACGAAAAAAA
>JAGFPH010000514.1:391235-403618 GCA_018207615.1 Philaenus spumarius
CCCCCCCCCCGCCCCCCCCCCCCCCCCCCCCCCCCCCCCCCCGTATAAATCAGGTATGAGGGGCGCAATTGTTTGAAGTGCCTAGGGCGCTAGTGAGGTTTATAAACGGCCCTGTAGCACTACTTCGCGGCGTGATCATGCACTATTTTCCCGACAATCTAATTTTCGCCACACTGCTGTCGTATGGATGCAAGATCTATTTATTATTCTTGATATATGCTTAGACTGAGTTAAATTGAAGTAAATATTATATTTCGTTTTCTGGAATATTAATATGATGAAATTGCTTTTCAGATTTTACGTTTATCTGTGCGAATTAATGACCGAAATATAAATATTAGGAGCTCCATTTACGCAGAATTCGCATAATCTACAACTTTTATTATGTGATATGTTTTATTTGGAGTAGCTGTTTTTTTTTAAATAAAGGCGTTTGAACATAAGCACAACCCACTTTTCAGCCAAATTGGTAAAAATTGCGCCGATCTTTGAAGATTTGACTGTGATTAAACCGAACTGAACTGAATTTAACTATATTTAACGTTTAAGAGCTCATTATACGCAAACTGTTGTCTTCTTTATTTCATTATAGGGTGACTTTTTCCGTATAATAAGCTGTTTCCGATTTCTTAACGAAAAACTGAAAAAAGAGCCAAAATTTCGATGGTTTTCTGCTCCCAAAAGTCATGCCATGGTGAGAAATTGTCGCACTCATATTAGCCTACTCTTATTTGGAATAATCCAAAAGTGGATTAAAATCATTTCCAGCTTTTGGTTGCTTTTTCAGAAGCAAAGTATAGTTTGCCCGGGCTAGTATCACTTGGTATTATTATCTCTGGCTAGTACAGATGTAACGAAACATTTCTGGACAAATGTATAGTTCCAGTAAAGTCTTTAATAAATATTGACCTAAGCAGATAAGATTAGGGTAATATTAGATAATCAATAATTAGTGTAAGTATAGTGGGAGTCAGCCACTATATAAGGAGCAGTGGTCAGCTCCAAGGGTCAGTCTTTTCCCAGGCTGCCAACCCACAAGGTCGTTCCTTCCCTTCAGGTACGGTAGCGAGCTGAGCTCCCTCTGAGTCCTCACCTTCCCCATACATTTCCCCAAAGGACCACCTCCAAATCAGTCTGGGAATACCAATAGGTAAATTTTCTGTAAGAAGGTTTGTGAGTAAGAGCGATTTAATTGTACCTACCAGAGGCAATAATAAACTATTTGTAACCAACCAGTGTATTTATTTGGCGCCCGCACCCTGGGTTATTTCTTCGACGCAGCATCCTGGGTACATTTGCCTCATTAGGAAGTAAGCGTTACACAGATACTTGCAAATTACTTGAGATTTAATTTAAGTTCAAGAGTGAAAGCTTGAGGTAAATTGTAGCATACTCAACTCAAGGAACAGAAATAATTAAACATCAAATAACTTTAGCGCTAGTATAGCTATAATATTATTGTAAGAGTCGATGTTCTGAAAGTTGATTGTACTTCTGTGTTTGGATTTGTCTTCTACTGTTAAGTTAATATTAAAACGAATACGAAACAACGGGTTAAAGAGAGGTATGCAGGTGAAATCTAATGGCGTTGTCTGAAGTTTGTGGCGTTGGAAATGTTCTTGGAGGAAAACAAATTTCGTTTCAACAGGTAAATTATATTTCTACACAATGTTTGATTTTATATTTCTTTTAATAATTAAATAACATGATGGGTTTTCTAAGAGTTTAACTAAACAGTAAAGCCCTATTATGTTCCCACCTATGTCTACGTTTTTCTACCGTCAGCTGTGAATGAGGTGGCACGTATAAGATAGAATAATAATTTATTATTTGGTTATACGTTATAAATTTGTTGCAAAACTCATTTATTAGTTTTACTATTTAAATTTGTTATTGCAAACCTGTATGGCATTTAGTGGGAAGAAGTTAAATTTAATGAACTTTTAACCACCAGCCTAGCCTAATTGGGCTAGGATAAAATTGTATTACAGTTTAAATAGATTATGTTTAAGGATAAAAATACAGTGTAAATTAACTAACGGTCTTAGTTTATAGGCCCAATTGTTTGCTGTCTTGCAAATGTATCCAATGGTTGTATATATTTGTTCAGATTACCTTATACATTTAAAATATAGTCTAAGGCTAGCCTTCTTTTGAGATTGTCAAGTATACATGGGTAAATTCTAGTATACACCACATAATGGCAAGAGTGAAAATCTATTCACAAAAATGGCTTTGACATGTTATCCTAATGTTTTTATATAGTTTTATGCATATCAAGTTTATATAGACAGCTAATATTATATGATAAAATTGTAAATGGCACTTTACAGATTGTAAACAAAAATGAAAACAGCCTGAACAACATAGGGATACACTAACTTATTTCCTGGTACCACCCTATGTTTTCGGTTGTTTACGGTTTTTTAGATCTGTGTTTAAAATCATCTGTAGCACAACTTTTGTAAAAACCGAGATTCATGTAAAACATGGATAGGCCTAGACTGAATTTAAAATACCTGGTTAATTTTTTGATTTATTTAATGTAGTTTTGTAGTAATTGAACACAAATAAAACAGACAGTTTATGGCCTAACAAATATAAAGTGTCTCCTAACATTTTGAAATGTTAGGAGACACTTTATAACGTTATAACGTTATAACTTTTACAAAGTTAAAACTTTGTAAAAGTTATAACTGTTTTGTTCCGAAGTTATTTTTCAATTTGTTTTTTATTTGGACTTAAAAAAAATTCAGTGCTGCATTAGGTAAGTAAATATGCAAATTTTGTATAGGCCTATACCAATATAATATTAAGATATGGTAAAAATTTCATGTACATTGAATAAGTACTGTAGTTAATTAGGGGCCTAGTTATCGTAGTTTGAATATAAGTGACAAATTTAAGAGGTCTGGTATGAGGCACTTGGTGTCAATTATGAATACCAGGGAAAGGGTTAACATTGCTGAAAAAACTTGTCAGCAACTATTATCTTGATGTGGAAGTGAATAGGCCTACTAGAATTTTCCGCTGTTATAGGCTACTAATAAATATCATTGTCTAGTAAAATTCTACAATATTGCTTTCAACGTGTTATAGTCCATAAATATTTTAGCAGTCATGACTAAATAATTATAATCTGAATTTTAGTTGTTTTATGTTGTTTTCATTGGATATCTCATTATAATAAAGTCTATTCAAATTAAGGGCGTAAAATTACTATTCAACCCTAGCCTAATATTTTTGCAGACAATAGCATTGTTTTACATATTCTACTGTTAAATATTGTATAGCCTACTTTTAGGTAAACATACTGTGACTAAATACTATAGGTTAGAACCTTTTATGTTCTTTTTTTTATTGTTCTTGCATTTCTGTTGCCATTTCTGAGCCTAGGGTCGAATAGTAAACTTGAGCCAAATTAAGAAGTAACTTAGGATGAATTTTTAGTAGGCCTATAACACGACAGTAGTATCTTTTCTATCAAAAATCAAGATTGGGTTGCCAACTTATGCAAATAAAAACAATCTTCTTCTGTTTTATCACAAAACCAAATCTATAATCGTTAACAAAATCCACAAACTAAATTAAAAAGCAACATTTTCTAGTTATCCCTGCATCAATCGCACTAATTTAATAACACCAATCGCTGCATTCTGTCTTTTTGACTGAAAATCATAATCATGGGCAGGGCTGACGAGAGCGGTCGCGAGCCCCAAGGCTGATTAATCCCGGACTCCTATACATTCCCATGTTACTAAACATTTTTGTTACTTTTTATGTACGTGGGACCACTGAAAATAAAAGTTAAGATTTAGCCTACTTTAAATTCTTTATAGTAGACCTTTTAAAGCTTTAATTTCACATAGGGTTAGATACAGTTTATCCTGTCATATTCGGACAAATGTGGTGACTGGCCGATCTGGATATGGAAAAATCCGGATATAGCAAGTGTAACAATTCAAAATATATCCCTATATAAAAATCATTTAAAATATCAAAAGAAACCATTCGTAATTACTAAACTAAACACGCATGAGTGCGAGAGAGAGGAACAGACTACTATAAAGGCATTTCATTCACAAGTTGTAAGCAGCGACACCTAGCGGCAAAAATCGTAAATGATTCATTAATAATATTATAACATCCGACTTCCAACAAAATTTTAAATAATTACCAGTACTTCTCGACCTCAAATTAATATCATTCCCACATCAAAATTAATCTAAATTAAACGACCAATCCATATAATATATAATAATAACTCAAGAGTAAACCAATCGACCGAAATCCACCTTTTAAAATACACTCGAAGCTAGGCCGATGTACAAAATTGTAGGCCTATTCCAAATTAAAACCACCGATCCCAAGGAAACTAAATTCTAAATCAAAAAAGGAACAGAACCATCGAGTAGAACAGAAGATTTTACATCAAAAATGTCTTTGGCAAAATATGAAAAGAAATACCGTTAAGCTAGTAAATTTCTTCAAAGTATATGAATATTCGATTAAAACCTGGAGAACGAGAGGCCATGTTTGTTTAAGCCCAGCCCACAATCACGTGACCGCTTGTGCCGCGGAAACAAGACTTTTAAACGACCCGATAAATAATTATATTTGTAGACCTTAGATATTAGATATTAAGTTGAACAAGGAGCTATTTTAGATATTTTCATTTAAAATTTTATTTAATCAAATTCTATTTACTTTTACCATTCTATGTTCTTTAAAAAACCAAAATACATCAAAATTTCATTAAAATCATACAAAACAAATACACTACATTTCAAAATACACATTTTCACATAACAATCAAAATCCCACAAGAAATGAAATTAACCAGGCCTTAATGTACCATTTCCTGAGGGCCTAAGGAAGCCAAATTGGGATCAAATCCAATTTAATTGTTGCTGAGACTTCAAAGGGAGCAGACGCTGTGTTAGAGCCCACCAAACCACAAGTTTCAAGACCATTTTGAAGTGTATAACAACTGCCAACGTTAAAATAACCTTTTATAAGTGAAGTGACTGAACAGTATCAAATTTTAATAAACCATTCTTTTTCAAGAAGAAGACTATATATAAAAATTGGGTGAGATCAATCCACATAACTATTCATCAAATTGGATATACTCCAACCTTTCCTTTGCATATTTAAATTCAAAGAACTATACCAGTAAAGCTGATAAACTTTTATAAATATATATATATACCATCAAGATTTCAACTTTTATCAGAACTTTATCCTTTTATATTAACACTAAATTCATACATCTACATACCCATACACTTTCCACCTTGTACTAAGTTATTTTCTCCTTTGTTTTAATTATCCTAATTCTTAATTTAAATAATTTGTATAATATTTGTTTCAATTTAATATTGGTAAGAGCCGGCACCAACCTACCCGAGATTAAGAGTGCTCATTGGGAAATAATTCCCTAAAATAATTATTTATATAGTTGATTTTGAGCTAAATAATTATTAAACTGTAGATATTTTTCTGATTTTCTATTGATAAATAAAAGAAGATTTTATTGTAATTGTAAACCTGTGCCTGAGTCAAATCATTTATCAAATTGATTAAGCTAGTAAGCAGTGTTACAGTTCATTGTAAATTTATACAAGGTCATTTATAAATAACCAAAGGGCCCAAAACAATGAAAACCATTACTGTATAATACTATTTTTAGATGTTTCAAGCGGTTTGGACTTGTATTTACTGTACTACAATGAAGGTACTACATAGGCTAAAAAATTGACGTTCTGTATACAACAGTAGACTATTATTGGCAATTAAAAGTAAACAATAAAAAAGAAAACCGTTTACATTCTGTAAAAACACAATTTTAGTTATTACAGTAATTAAATATCTAAAGTATGTTTAAAGAAAGGAGGTACAGTACTGTACTTATAAACACACTACAGTAGCTTTAAAAAAGAAAGCAGTCGCGGGACTGCCGATAAAAGTGAAAACTGTAATGAATATAAATCGTTGGTCAAATTGGTTTAATGTGAAATTTGATTATTTTAACACTACCAAGTAAACTATTTTAACACAACTTACAAAATAAGGAAGCGCAATGTCCATTTCAGAGGTATTATCAAATAAACTATTTTAACACAACTTACGAAATGTGGAAGGACAATGTCCATTTCAGAGGTATTACCAAGTAAACTATTATAAAACAGCTTACGAAATGAAAAAGTACAATATCCATTTCAGAGGTATTACCAAGTAAACTATTTTAAAACAGCTTACGAAATGAGGAAGCACAATATCCATTTCAGAGGTATTACCAAGTAAACTATTGGTAACTATTGGAGCGTGACGGAAAATGCTTGACGCTAAAATCCAATTCACCGCCAGCAACATTTTTTGGAAGAGGTGCGCTTTCACTTCAAAACAACGATCATGCCTCCCAAATGTCTTCTAAAAACAGCATCTATCGTAGTTTTATATCAACTTGTGGTGATTTAAGTCGATCATTTGACATTATTAGTCCAAACTCTTGATTTAAAAACTCAATTAATGGTATATCTAATATTTTAAATGTTGACTATGATTTGAAAATTTTTTAAAGAAATATCATTTGTAAAATGCATAAAAATATTCCTCCCCGGCGGTTAATCGAACCCTGGTCTCCCGCCTGACAGGCGGGGATACTGACCACTATGCTACCGTTGACTGTGTTGGAATTGAGTTATTTAGTGCTATCTCTCTTTTGTAAACACAGAGGCGATGACGAATAATATCTGACGATCACGCGAGATCAGAGATTTTTACCCATCTGAAAAAGTGCCTAACGCGCCAAAAGAAGTTTTCACTTCAAAAAATTACCGGTAGGCCTACAGTTTGGCACATAAAAATATAAGTTAAGATTATTTACTTCTAGTACCTTACAGGAACGCTAATGGCTACATCAGTTTTTGAAAAAGTTTTTATTTTCGGCTGCTTCACACACTGTACTTATAACTTATCAGAGATTACGTTTTAAGGTCACCGCCCGCTAAGAATAGACTAGGCTCGACTCGCAAACATTATTCTTGCTGCAACTTTCACTTTTCCACCCCATCCACCACACAACCAAAATACAAAAATTTGTTTGGCGATGCGTCCGGTTATGAAAGGGTCCGGAAGTGACAGGTCTTACTGTAGTAGGCCTACATGTAGCTAGCCTATAACTCAAAGTTTTGTGAATAGGCAATAAAATTGTCTGATTCTAAACAACAACAATAGGAGAAAAAATAAACAACTCAATTTCTCATTATTTCACTGTTTATAATTTGTTTAGACCTTATCTTGTTGTGCAGCTCTCGAAGTGGCAGAGTGGTACACTACTGACATTGAGTTTGCTAGTTTTTATTCTTCCGCTAGCAAATATAGGGTAGCTTCATAAAGGCGGAAAATAGAAGGTTATAGACGTAACCCTGACTGTAAACGTACATACTGAAATGTGCATTATTGAATAAGAAAAAAATCTCAAAATTTGATTTTGAGTTAACCCATTAATGCATAGCGTCCGATAAATCGGATTAAGGGAATTTTAATTCTGTGATTGGGAATTTTGTTTTTTTGGTGACAAAGGTTGGTACCACTAGACTCTACACACTCTGTTGAAACAAATTAGCATGTGTTCTGCAGTTGTAAACATAATCTCTATGTTGCAGCCCTAAAAATGCCAAATAACTATTACCCTAAGTTCTTACGCATGAGGAGTAAGTTTATTTTCTAATACATATTTAAAAACATATTATTTTATTACTTTCACATTTTAACTATCTTAGTCATATGTACAACGTACCTAGGCCTACCTAACATATTAAACTTCAGGAATTTATTTGTCCTGATTACAGATGTGTTTCTTTATGCGTCATATAGACACTGACGTCATGGACACTGACTTCATAAGCAAGTCTCTTGCCTATCTTGAACCAAAAACAGTTTGAATGACATTACCATGTCACCTTGTCCCGTAATTATTTTGCCTGTAATTTGTATTCCATCTTACAAATATTACTGCCATTGGTGGGTAAAACAGTATCAGTATTGATGCTAAGCTTATTTTAGAGTAGGCTACTTTCTGTTATAGAGGACTGCAAGTAATCTGAAAAAAACAAACATCCAAGTTCAACAACCGTCAGTATTTTCTTCTAGTAACAAAAGTATGGGAGGAGTTGATCTATTGGTTTAGAATGTGTCAGAAAAAATGAGGCAGAAAAAATTGTAGTGGCCAGTATTTGTTTACCTTCTCGGTAGAAAAATTTTTGATTGTTTTTCTTTCGCATGTTATCATATTTTACAAATTATTTGCAGTGGAAAATTTAATAATGATTCATTTGAGCACTAACCAGTACACATAATTTCCTAATGGTTTATGCAAAAGGTAGGCTCAGAACATAGCATCTACCATCCACAACACAAGTAGTCTAGGAGCATATCGTCCGATTTATCGGACACCTATTTATAGCTAATACAATCATGACATAATTTTTAACTATTTTCCCCTTATTATTTATGTTTAAAAGAAGAAATTCAGAAATTATAATTAAAAAAAACTTTATGCACTAGGGTAATGGGTTAAGTCAAAGAACAAATTTTAAAAACTAAAAGATATCCACATTCAGACTGCCCTATCCTTTAAAATGACACATTCAGAATAATTTTCTGATCATTATTACTCCCGTAATCTTATTACCCTTTTAACATTGCTCTTGTGGGAGTTGAAATTCAAGATGGTGGCTGGGTCTGCCGAGCCTTAAAAATATATCATAGTTAAAAACTTACTTTACATTTTTGAAAAGAAATTAAGTCCTACTAATAAAGCTTAATCAAATTTAAAAAAGGTGATAAATTGTTAAGAAAATACACATAGAACGTATTATTAACTAGTCAACAAAAATTAAGAACATATATTTAAAATGAATATCTCTGCTCATTATTGTTATTATAAATATTTTTTATAGGAGTCGGACATTATAAAGCCATGTTATATTATAGGCTACAACTATGAGACATTGGGTGATTATACCTTTTTTTAAATTATTTCAATAAAATAAATTATTGCTTAAATTGACAATGAAGTACACAATATTTTAACAGCAATTGTCTAGAAGAAAATTTTTGTGTACATTATTGACTACTTAGTCACAATGTATTCCTTCTCTACAATCAAAACAAAACCTTCTTTCTGGCATTTTTCAGGATGAACTCATCAATAGTTGCGTCCAGGTTGGTGTTCTGTCTCCACTACTAACACACCTAAGCTTCTACTGATTTTCTGTCTTGACACATTGTGGAGCGTAATACGTTTTTTACTCTAATTATCACGGAAAAAGAACGTTCTGCACTAAAAACTGTAGCAGGGATTGTCGCAAATATTCGAAGGGCTCTTGTGAAATTTGGAAAAAGTTTCCAAATTCAAAGTTTTGATATTACTTAGGAGATCCCAAGCTGAAAGTGTTTTATCACGAAAGTTGGGCTTAATATATCAATTTCAGACAATGTAGTTCATCAGGAAGATCATTTCCTAAATCTTTTGGGTATCGCTGCATCTGCTTGTTCTTGGATTTGGTCGCCTGTCATTTCTTTGCACTCCACAGTGCAGAAAAATTGTTACACAAAGAGTGAACTGATCAGAAGCAAACTGATATATCTCCTGTGACACTGTCCAAGATAACATTAAACACTTTGCCCTTGAAAACTGTCTGGATCATTATCGTCACCTACATTATCTCCGTAGTCTTGATCGGCTAGTCCCTTTTGTTCCCTTTTTCTCTTCTGTTCTTCTTGAAAATGTTGTGGCCAACCTATGTTTTCAGGCACTACTAGAGCTTCATTAAACATTGGATTCATCCTTCACAGTGAATTGCCTTTAAATCTTCTATCAAAGAACTTAACTTTTTGAAGCATCTATTGTTTCACCACGGTGTTGTAGGCCTAATACTCTGTTATCAATGTCAATTGATTTTAAAATCTTTAACTAAATAGATGCAAGAAGAAGACAGTTAAAGTTTAGAAATATTTTTTAACTCAAAATATAATAAGCTTCAATAATTCTAAATAAAAACATCTCACGGATGAGACTGATACCAGTGTTATAAAGTGAGATGAGGGATATTATTAATTCATATTTAGATAAATTTATTACGTACATGGCCTGATTTCCCAATAGGCCCGGGCCTATGGGCACAAGCTCCCAGGGGGCGCACGGCCGAGAGAAAAAAAAATATTTAAAAAGTATCTAGAAATAAAAATAAATAGCCATAACTTAACATATTTTTTGAATTGATTACAAAAAATCATTCTGATTTTAAAGTTCATTGGAACAAATAATTGTTGGTAAAGTTAAACTATTTTTCAACATTACGCATCAACTTTGTTACAACATTGATCTCAAACACGGGAGAACTGTTAAAATTGCATCGTGGAGTGGTGTTTAAGAAATTAACATATAGGCCTGATATAATTTTTGAATAAAGGTTTTTGGGAAGTAACTTTAACCAGACTAGGGGGAGAAAAAAATTATTGGGCCTATGGGCGCCAAAATGCTAAATCCGGCCCTGATTACGTAGGGACCTTAATATCAAAGATCTACTATTCTTTATAAATTTGTAAAAAAAAAATATAATTTATATAGGCCAACGAATTTCCAAAAGCTTAAATTTGATGTGAGAGCAATATTTTCACCATAATAACTAGTAACAGAAGAAAACTAAACCCAAAACTGACAATAGTATTACTCACAGCTGGACAAGCCGACAATCGCTATTGGGCGAAAGGAATCATGAGGACAACCAATGAGAACATATCAACGCAATAAACGGGAGGAGGCGACAAATTTAGAATATTTCTATGTTGAGTTTGTGGCGTGGGTAGCCAAATATAACAGTTCATGTTTGTGGATCGAGTGAAACAATATTATAAAAATGTGCGGTACCCAATGATATTCAAGTAAAGAGCAGCCACAATAAGTAGCCTATTACACAACCAATATCATTATTGAAAACTGTTTTATCAAAGACCTTTTTATTCATTTTCTTTATTTTGAGTTATAAACAATTTTACAAAACTAAGAGATGCTATTTTTTTGTCCATTGAACCTACAGCGGAAAAACACTACAATAAATATATCAAACTGATTGTTAAATGTATTTTTAAAGATAATAACCAAATTAATATCTGATCTTGTTTTTTAATTTTCAATGGAAATTTTGAATGAGTTAATTTTAAAATAGTTTCTTATGCCAGCACGCTTACCCCTACACGAGATCTATCATGATAAATCAAAATAATTTATGAACAACGAACAGTAATTTAACCAATTGGAAAATATTTATGAATTTATTTGTAATTGTGATTAAATTGAGAATTTGAATAAACCTATCCTGTTGTTATCGTTATTAATTGTATGTTGTTGTTTCTTTTTATGTTAATTTAATCTCGTGCTCTACATACCTAACCCTATCAAAGAATAAGATTGAAATTAATTCTTATTCATTTCTAATAAGACTATAATATTGTACAAAAATTAGATATATAGACCTATGAAGGTTTGAAATATACCTACATGCAGAAACTTTCATAATACTATATGTATTAATGTTATTTTTAATTTTAGATGGAGCATGATAATTACCGACAAGAAGGATGTGCCATGGATAATTTCTCTCCATGGTCTTATCAGTTATCACACTCAGATTTTCTTCAGGTAAACTATGTATTATGCTTATCGCCATTCCGACTATTGTTGTATATATCAAATATAATTACAACTTACCGTCGTCAATAGTCAATCGTCATATAAATTCTTCAAACGACGGCAGTTTTGGCTTATTCCGCCATTTTCAAGTTAAAATTCGTGGGAGAAATTAATCCGTTGTCACACATCACATACACATTTACACACAAACATTCAGAATAAATTAGAATAAACACAAAAAATTCACTATTAAGAAATCACATGTCCTGTGGCCCACTGTCTCACACTGAAAAACTTACCCAATACAAAATATAATCCAATCTAAGAAACTGGACACAATTAAAAAGGAAATGGTTCAAATTTTAAATGAAACGACGTAACTTAATTTCGTAATAATTTTTGAAGGCTCATAATTAGTTGATAGCCTAGCTTTACACATCTACTTACAAGTAAATTAAAAAAATGTTGTATATTTTGAAAAAATTGTTTGAATCTAAAATGTAATATTATAAAACATATTTTTTAATATTTTTGTAAAAATTCGTAAAAAGTTTAAATTATTTCTTCCACTCTGTAATTTCTGATTCTTATATGCAATTTTCAAGTTTACAGTTCAATTTTAGTATTTGTTTAGGATAACGCATATAGGCTATTTTTGGATATTTTTGCAAAATAGCCCTAT
>JAGFPH010000514.1:411981-433459 GCA_018207615.1 Philaenus spumarius
ATTTACCAACTGCTTTAAGAATAAATAGGAATTTTGGTATCTTTACATTCCTTACAAGAATACCATTGTTATTAATCATGTTTTAAATATTTTCTTCTGATATACCTAAAATACTGTTAAATAATAAATTAAATTGTTTTAAATGAATTGCATTTAACACTTTTTGGACTCTTAGTCGTCTATGTTGTAGAGTAAAGTAATATGTGTACTTGCAATAGGCAGAGCCAACTATGTAGGAGATTCATTAATAAGAGCTATGCTCATTCCTGGTTTTCACAATGATGGCTTGATATATTTAGTTCTTATTTCTATTAATAAAATTCAGTAGGTATCACACAAAAAAGTATCTGAATTACATTTATTTGGTTAACTGATGTCGGCTGGTTCTTTTAGATTTATTGTAACATGAAGGCATACTATTTCTAAACAAAAACACTAAATTATATTTATTTTTCATGTATTGAGGTATGTTAAGTATTAAATTTGCATCAATTTTGAATACTTTACTGAATTATTTGATCAATATATATTTTGAAACAAAAATTTATGCCTAATAAACATATAGAAATGGTATGGGAAAGAATTAAAACATTATTGTAGAATAAAATACACATTTTACAAATGGTGTAAAATCACTTATATGCAATTATTTATACCGTCTTAGGCAATTTTGGAAATTGGTAACAAAAGTTGGTCTACTGAGTGAAATATCACTTTGAAAGGCAAGTTCTCAAATGGAAGGCTATAATTTTAAAAATCATTTACCAGACAACATAAACCACCTTCACCTATGGTTGAATAACTTGAACATATAAACCAACCATTAAAACAATCCTAAATACAGTAATTGAAAGCAGACTATGGATACATTGAAAGTTCCAAACTTATATACAGTTTAAAACAAACACGGATAGTTTATTAAAGGATTAAAACCAAGTTTTGCATCTGACCTGAGCTAGTTACCACAATACAGACTGTTAATATTAGGTACCCAAAACTAACAAGAACCAGCCAGTTAGTGTGATAACCATATAACTAATATCCAAAAAAGTAGTCGACTACCGCAGCTAATGAAACATGTGACCTTAAAACTTAATAGTACATTATTTCTTTTATAACAGCACCAAATTCATTATTTGTTCCATGTAACAATGTACATGAGTGTGTTTGTTGTTGTGTGATAATGATATTAACTACCGAAACAGGTGTAATTGCATTATATAGTAAACTGATCTGATAACTTTTATTTCATAATCTAAATAGCGTAACTTATTTTATTTATTTTAAGTAAGTTTCAAGGCATAATCTAAATTAAGTATATATTAATAATGTGTTTTTTAGGAAGAAGATTATGGATTAAGATTCTCAAACATGGGCTCTTGTACACCTATGCAGACAAATGTAAGTTTTATGGATTTTTAAACTATTTTAAAATATAGGTAATAATTATTGTTGTAATATCTTTCTATATCTTTTCTCTTAGAAGCAAATATTAATTTGTACTGTATTTTAAATATATCAATATTTAAAAGCCTATGTAAAATTACCAAATTTTTATATTACTTTCATTCGAAATTTAAAAATACTTATTAAAGGTAACACACACTCAAAACAGTGGAATCAAACATAAGAAAATATTTTTGTAGATACTGTAGAGTCCAGCTAATCAAAACTAGTTCATGAATATGAAGAACTTGGCCACATGAGATGGACGTATCATCAACAAGATAATTTACATTATTTATTATACCTGGTCCTTCTTACAAATAAAATTTAAGATGCAAGTGGGAAAATATTTTAGATTTGCCAGTAACAAAATGTAGAGGTTGTTACGGCAACAAGGAATAAAATACAAATAGTTAACAAACAGATGTTAATTCCAATTACTATTCAAATTTAATTGCAGTAATACCAAAATTAAAAAGTAAAATCATAATAGGGTGCAAAATTGTATACGATTGTAAAGCAAGAATAAAATATGGAGAACAAATTTACCATCCTATTTTCAACAGAAGTAATTCTACAAATCTTTATGTGGTGTTTGATGCTTCTGCTAAGACGTCCTTGTCTAAATTATATTTTGTATTCAGGCGTTAAGCTGCAATGCAATATCACTAAAATAATATTTCAATTTTGTTTATAGAAAGTAGTTTTGCAGACATCTGTCAAATGTTCTATCAAGTTCTAGTTTGTGACAAACATTCACTGTATCAACAAAACACTCTAGTATTATTCTTCTGAATTACCATTTCAATTATAATTGTAAAAAAACCAACTGTCACCTATTGTATGACTTGTTCTCCTATCAAGCTATTCAAAGTTTCTAAAGATGAAGGCCATCAGTTTTCTCTGACACTTATATGTGTATCTAACAGGAACAATTTAAGTTGATAAGACATTAAATTACAAGAACAACTCAATTCTTTATTGAAATGTGATGGTTTTGAACTCGGTGAGACACTAATAATCCTGTTGCTTTAGTAAATATCAATCAAGATTTTTGTGAGACACCACTTGGCTTGGAAGGTTAACAAATTCTTAAAATTCTGGCAGTCCAATGGCAAACTGAGCAGGATACCAATCAAAAATTTATACTCACTAAACATTGTATACTATCTCTAACTGCTCAAATTATTGATCCTATGGAATTGTTATCTCCATTAATATGGGCCAAGGTAAGGCTGTAATTTAAGTTGTGTAGATCCTAGGGTTGAATTGAGATGATCCGTTTCCTCCTACATTAGAGAATTAATGATACACTTTCTTTCAAGAGCTGTCTTTAAATTAAAAAGTTTCTGTACTTGTTATATACTTGGCATTATGCCTAATCTTCAGCTATATAATTTCTGTGATATGTCAAAGAGAGGATTTGCAGCAGTTATTTATTTGAGGGTTTGTACTGACCAGAGCCCACTTGTCATTTTGTATTAGCAAACTCTAAAGTTGCCCCTACAGGAAAAATGTCAGTTCCATATCTTGAATTATGTGCAGATCATCAACTCGCAAAATAATTGACTGCTCCGACACAACTGGTTCGCGCATCAATTGCTAATTATGCTTGGACAGACTCTATTGTGAATAGCCAATAGCGAACACTCTCTCTTGAGCTTCTAATTTTTTAAATGAAGTCTTTCATTAGTACTCCAAAGTCATGTATGGTAGTTCTGTTTGAATTATAGACTGATTAATAAATTATTTGTAGCTTTGACATTTTTAAGTTTGTATGCATATCAATGCCATTGTGCTGAACTAACCATATTTTTGTTATTGCTTCAAGGGATTTCAGTTAAATGGTGAACTGAAAAACGCTTACTTAAATGGAACATTTTATTCTACCAATACACCAGATATTGATGCTAGTAAGTATTTAAGTTAGTAAGCATAATTTGTCTTTTTTTAAATTGTTCATTCTTTCTTTTTTTAAACTATATTTAGTGTTGTGAAAATTAAAAATTGACTTTCCCAGCAATTTAATTAATAAAATTCAGAAACAATAGTCCAATGATTGTATTAATAAATTTTTATTCATTTTTTGAAACAAATTTTTTTAAATAGTTCCTTGAACAGAAAACCTTTCTCCAAATTTTGTTTTACTCAATAACTAATATATTATACTTTTTATAGATGCACTTGAAAGATAAAAACAATACTTTAAATGCTAATTACTTTAAAGGTTAGAACAAAAGTGGATTTTAGAGTATGAGAAGCGAGGAATCAAGAATTTCCCCAAAAATTTGGAGATAAGAGCTACAAGAGTTTTACAAGTTACAAAAAGTGTCCAGAATAAAATTTAACATTCAAATTTTCTATTTATAATCTTGCTGAAACATTTGAATATCAGTCCCTAATGTGATATTATGGTTACCTGCAGCAACATATTCCTAATTTGTCAGCTGAGAAAGTTTATATAAACAACATATATTCTTAAATACATTTTCCCATAGAATTCCAATACACAATTTTTTAAATAAGTAATAGCGAATATGGGTGCGTTCACAAAGAAAGCTGGTTGCAAGTTACTTGTTTCTAGGAGCTTGCTCCCAGCGCTTTTGAATAGTTTTGGGTGTTCACAACAAAAGCTTTCAACTCTCATTGTGAGAATGTCTTCCTCAAGTGATGAAGAATTATTTTTGCTTGAAAATGTAGATTAGAAAGTGCTAGAAAAAAAACAGTGTACATGAAATTAATCACGAAAGAGGAAGATTTGGTGAATACCACCATCTTTTTCCTCAATTGAAAGTTATCGTGAGGTTTTTTTCTTATGTGAGAATGGAGCACATTCATTTATATCTTCAAGAAAATTGAAACTACTTTAGACAAATGGTTGGATGTGAACTCTATATGAATGTTATTTGATATGTTTGTCCCAAATAGTCATTCTTCTAAACACTTGCAAAATCAATTCATCGACGTCCATGAAAAACTGCGAGCTGTTGTCAGCAGCTGCAAGTTTCTAAAGTTCTTGCTTGTTGATGGTCTGCACTTGCAGCAGGCGATCACCAGTCGGAACAAGCATTGTCTCTGCTTGATACAATGAACACTTTTTCTCATGCCGGTCATGCTTGTTAGCAAGTGCTTGCAACCAGCTTTCTTTGTGAATGCACGATACGGTAAAGTTGTGGTAATTCGAGCCTCAGTATTTCAAGTTTCCGTGTAGCTTCATTTTTAATAAACACATAAAATCTCTGGTTTCCTGGAGGGATGTGGTAGTTGTTTTCATCCCGAAGGGAGGGCAAAGGGGCTATGGACTTGCCTAGATCCTTTAAACCAATTAGCCTATCTTCCTTTTATCTCTTAAAAACATTTAAGAAGGTACTTACTCACTTGAGTGTAACCCGCTCACTGTAGCCAACATGCATACCAAGTTGGTAAATCAACCATTACTGCACTTCATGAGCTTGTGAGTAAGGTGTGGAGAAGTTAGTTGCCTTAATTGCATTTATGGACATTGCAGAGGCGTTTGCACCTCGTTCTCGTCCATTAAAAGGGCTGCCACCTCAAAAGGGGTGGAGCCCAGAGTAGCTAACTGGATCTGCTCCATGCTTGCTCAAAGAAGAATCTTTGTCAAAAACGAAGATGACTCTTTAGTCACACGGTCTGTAAGAGGCTGTCCGCAAGGAGGTTTTATTTCTCCTCTTTTGTGGTCTGGTTGATGAACTATTGGTGAAATTGGCTGTCAAGCGCTTTGAGGCTATTGGCTATGCTGATGATCTAGTGATAATCCGTAAACATAGTAATCCTTGGTAAACATGACGATACTATATCAGAGCTCATGCAAAAAGCTCTAGATTTGGTCTGAAACTGGTATCAGGGGCAGGGCCTGAGTAGCAACCCTACCAAAACTATTTGTCTTCTTCACGAAGAAGATAGAATTGCCCTCTATTGATGGGGTCCGACTGAAGCTTTCGGGGGAGGGGGAGGCTCAGTATCTTGGATTAATCCTTGATCGAGGGCTTCTCTGGAATGCTCAGTTGGACTTTGTTCTAAAAAAAGCGACCAAGGCTATTTATGCTGTTAATCAGCTCCATGGTAAAACATGGGGCATAACCCCAAAATGGGTGCAGGATCATACAGTGCCATTATTAGGCCAATTATCACATATGCGGCCTTGATATGGTGGCAGAAGGTCAAGCAGAATGGACTCAAAAATAAGCTGCAAAAGCTACAAAGGCTAGCGTGCCTAGGAGTTTTTTATTGGGGGGGGGGGGGGCATATTTCTTAGGTCAGTTGAAAGGGGGGTCTGGGAATGTTGAAAGTATTCAATATTGAAGTAACAATACTTCTCAAAACATCGTTTTTATACATCTCTGGGGTGAAAACGAGAGTATTGTTTTTTGTTTTGTTACTGTCTTCTTCTTTTATTTGCTTCATAATTACGGTATCTGAAAATTTCTCACTATTTAATTACGCACAACAAGCACAAGCATGTAATTTTGTTCACCCTGATTATATAAGGAAAATACAGTAAGCGCGACTAAAATGTAAGATTATGTTTAACAGAACTGCTGTTGACTGACAAGTAAAGAGGCAGACGGAATGAGGGAATGTCGGTACATTGTCTCCATGTCTGTAGACCGTTTCCGCCTACATCAGCATCGTGTCCTTTCGCGTTGTTGTTTTTATGATTACCTTACATCATTACCTTTAAGGCTGGTTTTATGCAAGACGTTTGGCGTCACGTTCCTAGTTCTATTGAATCAAATTTGTCCATTTATGCAGAGCGTTTAGCTTCTCGCAACAGAACAGTGGACAGGTTTCTGCCCTTCTATGAATCGTGGGGGGGGGGGGAGGAGGTACTATTGTTCTATACATTTATGTTTCCATTTTATTTTGAAGGTGTTCCTTTTTTTTAGTTTTAGTGGTTAATTATTTTTGTAACCAGCAATTGTTTCTTGTCAGGTAAACCAAATAAGGATAGTTAATTTCTTATGCTATCTGTTATTTTTCTATTTAAGGAATTTGTTTCTGTCAGAAAAACAAAATAATTTTGTTTATTTGTAGTTTTCCAGTTTATAACAAAACGCACAATCTATTGTTAATGTTATGATTTAGTAAAATATTTTTTAAATCCTTTTGTTTATTACATCACATGTTATTATTTAGTTTCAAAAATTAATTTAGTGTCTGCTATAATAAATAACTTTTGTATTTGTAGCTATTAACAATTATAATAAACTTGAATTTTAAATTAATTATTGTTTCATTGTTATTTTAATTATTTAAATAATTAATCAATTAAAATTATTCTGATAAGTTGAAATGAGTTCTTAACCTTAGAACTGGCATCGTTAAAGCTAAAATTGAAAAGCCTGTTTATAGCGTTTTGCAAGCATATTTTTGAAAATTCGCCAAAAATAGTAAATGAACCCAAATCCAAAAGTGTTCAATAGCTTTTTTGTAGAAGACACTTCAAAGAATTCAAATATGCCACTAAAAATTAGTTTCTTTTGAAATTGTAAAAGTTATTAGCTCAAGAAACAAAAAATGTTCAGTAACAATAGGAAAAAGTTCAACTTTAGGCCTACATAACAAGTAGTAAACATTTTTTGTATTTTTTTTGTTTTTGTTTTGTAAGCGTAAAAAAGTTTTGTAATTTAGTTCTAAATAGAACTGTATAAAAACATTTATCAATTTCAAATTTCTTATTTTGAAAAAAACAGTTTTTTGTTCTAAATACACGACTGCTAACAAACCTAGGCCTAGATTGAAACGTAATTTACCAATATATGATTTGCCCAAAAATGAAATATTATTATAACAAAGTTTAGACAATAAATCAAAGAAAAGAACGGTATAATTGTCTTTCCTTAGTTCACAAAAGTGTTTGAGTTTTCTTTATTTGAATAACAAAATGACATGAATCAAATGACATTTGTAAAGGTCTTACAAGAAGGGTGCTTTGAATTACGTGGGAACGAGACGGAGCAATCGGTCACAACAGATCGCTCTAATCATGTACTTTTCACTACTGTCTAGACAAACAAAAAAACTGGTTTATTCTAGTTCAATTCCCACCGTTAGAAAGATCAGTCATTTCTCTACAAAATGGTGTATAACAATCTGTCAAAACATTTGATATAGTAGGCGTAATATCTCTTGACAAATGGGCTGTTTCATTGGTTGAAAACCTGTCCAATCGCAAGGGTTTACAGACATTTTATGAATCAATCCTGTAAAATAGGGACATCTGATCGGAAGGCACCATTAGAAATATAAAATCTTGAAGAATCCAATGCTAGCTTTATAATCTCGATATAAATACTTCAGCAGGGGGGTTTCAACGTTGAAGAAGTACAATTGTATGCAGATTCGCGCGTGGAAATAGCTGTAGCACGATATGCATATATTAAAATGATGATTACGTATGTAAATATACGTTTTACGAAAAAGTTGTAAATACAAAAATTAAAGTTTAATTCATTTCCTTTCCAATGGTGCCAGTTTTATTACGATTGGATAATTTTAAATGGATTAAATTATCGATTATGCAAATATACGCAAATTCTCGCTAAGGTTCGAGCGGGTTGCATTTACGCCCGAGAGACTGCAGTCTGCCACTTTGAAACATCTTATTAATTGAAAAGTAACATCAAATCACATCTGTCAGAACCAATGTTTATAAATTATATATCAACAAACATTGTACAGTTCATATTTTTCATAAGTTATATATATTATTGAACATGACCTTCAGAACGTACCACTAGTATAATGGAATAATAAAAACCTTTGGGAAAAAAATAATAAGAGTATAGGCAGTATAAGTAGACATGTTTATACGTAACTCTGTGTTACACATTATTTTAAAAGAGAAGATTTTTTTAAAAAATTTGAAATACTATATTTCTGGTCCGCATTCAATTAAAATGTATTAATGTTTTATTTTATCGTAAAGTAAATAAAATCCTATTGCAAAGCATTACTGATTGCCTTGGAAGCCAACAGTACAGTAATACAGGTAACTTGTTAATATGTTTGTGTTCGTAAAATGTCATTTTCATTAGACCTACAATTTACCCTAACTCTCCACAGCGAATTTTTAACATCAGGATAGGTGTAGAAATTTATTTTGCTTATGCATACAAAATATCAATATTTAACAATTATATCATAACTATTAAATTTTTTTTTAATAAATTAACTGTAATTCTGATAATTTAAGGACACCTAAATTTTACATATTGCTTTGATCTTTTTTCCAGATTGTGGAATGTTTGAGCCAGAACTTCCAAATGAACAACAGATGTATAACTATGTACAAGATAAACCTTGTGTTAACTTTGAATCTCTCTTATTAGATTCTGCATCAACCAAGGTAATTAAATTTTGCAATTGTTAAAATATATATATGTACATATAGCGCCAATTAGGTTGGAGTGTGCAAGTCTCCTACGCCGGCTCCCACCACATTACCCCTCTCGCGGCGGAGTACAGTCAGAGCACCGCTCCACGTGTTTGTCTGCCGCCTGTCTACCTAACTCATGTCTGCTCTGTAGTCGTGTTGATTCCATAATTATGACACATTACAGTTACTAAAACCATATTATAGGCATGGTAATTCATTAACGGTGAAAGTAAAAATATTTGAAATTAGAAAACAAATAATATAAACACCAAGCATATAGCCACCAGGATTGCCGATTTAACTTAAGTTATGTAATTATTGTAACTTAATTACCTTGTTTTTCTCGGTCGAAACAATCCTTATTTTAGTTTTTAATGTCCAGTTTCGGTGAGGTTAAACCACCATCATCAGATTATCACTAAGTTTTGGTAGTTTTATTTCCACATTAAAAGCATAAAATTACTTTAATTGTCATTATCCACTTATTATTTAATTATCCACATTATATTAAAGCTAAAGATACATACTATAAGTTTTATTTGAACCATTTTTGTGTATTGTAAATAATTAAAAAAATATAGTTAATAAAGTAAATTTACTTTGAGAAACCATTTTTTTGGTGTTTCTTGTTTAGTAGCTCCCTTAATATTAACCTTAGCGCAAACTTTATAAGAACAAAATATGTTTAATATATATTAAGGAACAAATGTACAAAATATTAATTTGCTACGATGAGTATTAACGAACTTTTAAGCAATCTAGTGAAACTCTGCATTTGTACGCTTCAAGGAGGGGTTTAGGGGGAGAGGCGGGTACTTTTGAGAAAATACATGTCTCATAAGGGTCTTATCACATATAAAAAATTCAGCTTTCCCCTATTTAGTTGCGACAAAAAACCTTTATTGACTGGGCTAAAAAGCATTCACAGCGACAGCTACCGTACCATGGCTAGACAGCAACTGACTACTTTTTGGTGGTGACTGTACTGAAGACTCACAGTAGAGTAGGAGAGGGTGAGACGTTACATCGCATGCTCTAGTGACGCTTCACGCTATCTGGCACTATCTGTAGGCCTACACTTAAGAATCGACATTTGAATTTTGGTTTTGCGATGCAAATAAACTTCTAAGAATAAATGTGAAATTTAAACTTAAACTTGTGAGATAGAACCTCTACATAAATAATAAAAATGTGCACCATTTCTCACAAATAAAAAAAAAAAAAATTTTTATGTATAAAATATGGTATTTTAGCCTGCAAATATTGTATGTTTTGAGACTGGAACAGTAAGAAGTGAAACAATAAACCATTTATATTATACTATCGGTTGTAGCCCACTTTACCTATGTTAAAAATAAGTAACTTTCCAGGAAATTATTGAATATTAGGTTTTGACTTATATTGTCCAAAAATATAACTGAATTTTCAAAACACTACATACTATATAGTAAATACAAATAATAAACTTACCTCTTAATATGAACAAAAACCAATTAGAAATCCACTAAACTTCTGACTAGTATTTTGCTGTCTCTTGAAGGAAGCGACGATAGCTCAGTCGGCCTTAATCTAGGGTTCGACAATTTAGATCCAGCCATTGGCATTGTCTATTTCCATGAGCTATTCCACTCATATATCGGACATAAACTGAAGACGTTAAGCAACAAAAGAAGAGCTGCCTATTGTGATGTAGATTGATTTACAAGAAAAAAAATGCACATGTTTTATTCTAGACAGTTTGTTGTGAAGATAGTTGGGCTGGTTGCAAGTGAACCAATTAAACCTGAAAACCAGCCAAATTTTATTTAATGTTAGGTACTTTTCTACTGGTTTTAATCAGAATATTGTTTTTATCATGTGATAAAATAGAACAGATTTTTTTTAACATAAAATTGTATACTAATCTGCTGTATTTAAGTTTATAAAATAACACAGTAACAAAGAAAACTGATTAAATAGAATGAACTGCTACAATTTGTATTGACTGTGTTACTTTTCCTGCACCTAAAATGTGTGTTTTTTTTCTTAAGCTTGAAGAGCATACACCATGCAGTGATTTTAATAAAGGACATGAACTGTTACAACCCGCAACAGGAATAAAGTCCAATAGGCTTGATATGTTTACTGCTCCTGTTCCTAAGTATTCCCCAATCGGATTTCCAAGAAATATCTCTACAAGAAACACCAATGGTCACCATTTACAGGTAATTTGTCTTCTTAAAACTTAAATAATATGAATAACATACGAGGTCTGTCTAAAATGTTCGGTGAATGGTTTGATAAAAACATGAAAACAGAATGTACATTTATTGGCCTTCAAAATACTCTCCACCAGACACAACGCACTTCTGATAACGTTCGTATAGCACCTCAAAACTGTTGGAAGTCTTCATGTAGCTCTTCGCAAGCATTTCCCTGAACTCGCACACTGACCCTGACCTAAACCTAAAACTACAACTCACTCCAGAATTTATCCAAATCTTTGACAGGTTATTCCAGCTATAAGAAAGGACTTGATGTCATACATAAGAAGTTAGTAAAGTCAACATTCATACTACAACAATAGATAAACAGCAAACCGAAGCTCGGCATATATCACACAACAATCCTCAAGAGATACAAAACCTTAGACACATAAACAAACACGAACCACCATTATTGCAAAAAACGGGAGGGAACAAACAAAATTCTGAATTTCGGCATCTTTACTTTTGATTTCAGAAAACAATACATTTTCTAAAATCAAAAAGAGGTAATTGTAATGATACCAAAATTCGGTTTATAAAATAAGCAGTAGGTACAACAGGGATCATTTCATAAACCATCAGTCCTTGATAGCACTAAGGAAAAAAACACATAGTCCATTATCTTCAAATCCCATTTCAAACATTAATATAAGACCATTCATAATTTTATATAAAACTATATAGGGGAAGTTTAGGCCAACCTAAATATAGGAAAGATAATTATTAAAGGTTGAGGAGGGATGAAGAAGATTTTGAATGATAAGAACTCTTGCATGAACCTTTGTATAGGACAGTTGTCTATTCCTCTGGCAAAAACAAATTAAATAATAATTTTTAAAAACATCAAGAGAAAGATTTAAGTTGTCACCACATCTGTAAATAGGTATTACAAAGCAAATATTTAATAAAAGACAGTTACACCTAGTGTTGGTAAAATATTAAATACAACTCCTGCCATTTTGGGTGAGTTAAATCCAGTTTTTCTCTATATCAGACCTTCAGACTTCTCTTCTTCAAAATTAAAATTATCTATCAAACAACTTTCATCTAATTCCATAATCTCAACAAATCAGACCAAAAGACTCTTTGTTTTAAATAACCTGTTTTAATTTAGTTCCACATTAGTTAATCATTTCATAACTACTACCAATCACCTTTCATTAACCTGTGCCTAGAATTAAGAACACATTATATATCATTGTTTGATATTTAAATACTTTATTTTTGATATTGAATCACAATAATAACTTGAAAAGACATTACAATTAGTTAGCCGGCAAAAATTATAAACTTTGAACCCGAGATCTTTTAATCTTCAGTTGTACTAATTTTGTATTATTAATTATTAATTTAATAAACCATTTGTAATCCCATTCCACAGCGTATCTCTGCTTATTTTATAATCGACGTTAAACATGAGAGTGATTACAACATAACTATTTAAAATGTATAACATTATAAGGCATGTGTAATTGATTTGATCCTGCATATTATATATTTATGTTCTACTTTACAGCAGCAAAACCGTCATATGTATAATGGACAACGAATGACTGGAGAAGGTCAAAATGTAACAATGGATTTGGAGCAGTTAGCTTTCAACAACAATAATAACAATACATTGATTGCCAACAACAACTTGGAGAAAATGTATTATGGTTTTCCACCAATTCCACATCATCTACTTGACCCGTCTTTACTGATGCACTTTCGACCAGGAAACCCGGAGATGTTTCCCTTCAATTATGAATCAATTACTCCTCATCTTTTTGCCTTCAGGAATGCAAGGTAAGAACTCTTTATTTTTTAAAAAAAGATTATTATTGTAATAAAGAAACAGTTATTTTCATTGAAAATGATTTTAGATTTGTGATAAACTTATTCCTGCAACATCTTACAAATACCTTAGCCTTAGGAGCCCTTTATTTATTTCCAGTATTGTAAAAAGAGTTCTGAAATAGCAAATCACCTGCCACCCTTTCTTACATAGTAAAATAAATACATTATACAATTACATACATTGTAAATAAAATTGTATATAATACAAAAATTATAACATGTAAATAATCTTGTCATCATAAATGAGCATTGTTATAAAAATCATGTTCAATTAGATTTAAGAAATAGAAAGAATTTAAAATATAAAAGTTAAAGAGGAAGAAGAAGAATGAGATACAACAATGAATTGAAAAAATTTTAATGGATCTAAACCTTGGTGAAGGCAAATTGATAGAATAAAACTTGAATACAGAATTTCACAACTAATACTGTACGTTTATTAACAACTCATTTTGAGTTCAAGTTTTATTCTATCAAGTATTTCTTCTCTAAAGTCAAGGTCAATATTTAGTTATAAAGGCAAGTTGCTTTTGAAGAAGCAGCTTCCAGAATAAAATAAAATATTGAACATGAACAACTTACATCAAGATGCATATTTGTTGTGTTTGATTTTTCTGTTATATTTCCATTGACAAAATCAATCAGCTGTTTACATAAAACTGATATTATGTTTATCTTATTTGTAAAATAAACTGGAGAATGGAAATATCAATTTAATGTTTGTTGTTCCTTGTTGTCATGCCCCCTCAACGCCACCGCTCTCGACCCCCTTGTTTGTGTGCGCGCATATACACTTCGTTTTTATAGCTATCGTACCTGGCTTCGTTAAGGTAAATAAGTAAAACTTGTTTATAGCTGTCGTACCAGGCTTCGTGCAGGTAAATAAGTAAAACTATTTTATTGCTGTCGTACCTGGCTTCATTCAGATAAATAAGTAAAACTTGTTCATAGCTGTCGTACCAGCCTTCGTTTAGGTAAATAAGTAAATCTATTTATAGCTGTCGTAACTGGCTTCGTTAAGGTAAATAAGTAAAACTTGTTTATAGCTGTTGTACATGGCTTTGTTCAGGTAAATATGTAAAACTTGTTTATAGCTGTTGTACCAGGCTTTTTTTAGATAAATAAGAAGAATTTTTGTATAGCTTTCGTACTTGACTTCGGACAAGTAAATATATTTATAGCTGCTGTTCAGGTAAATATGTAAAACTTTTTTATAGTTTTGTACCTGGCTTCCTTAAGGTAAATAAGTAAAACTTTAAAAAAAAATTGTGGATGAAATATTAAATACAAGTTGTGTTGTCCACAATTGTACTGGTTGCCACTTTAGAAGGTTAAGCTATAAAATTGCCGGTAATGCGATTACAATTTACTGAGAAAACCGGGAATTATGCGAGATTTGTTTTTGTCCCTTGGCTTTCCGTCCTGGTCTTTGCAGATAGAAAATAGCTTTTTCGGTGCAGTATAATGAAAAAACTATATATATATATATATATATATATATATATATATATATATATTAATGAATTCAAATCAGCAGTTTTATGTAAGTTCCTCTTAGTTCGATAACAATATTAAAAAATAACATTAACGTCAAAGAACGATGCAGTTAAAATTAAATAACAATGTTTACTTCCCTTTACAATTTTATGGTCACTGGAATCGATGGAATCGGGAATTGATTTCTTGGAATCGAAATTGATAAATTTGAGAATCGACCCATCCCTAATTTGTAAGAGTTTACTAAATCACAATTGATACACATAATACGCTAGCTGTTATTACATATATAAAATAAAACTTCAATAATAAAACATGCGCATAAACACAAGCATATACAATTTTTTATATCCAATAATACACATTTTTTAGCCTTTGAGATATCAAAGGTAACAAAAACTTTATTACTCCTAACATTTTACAAACATGCAGAATAATATTTAAAAATCAGAGCACCACAACAGCCTTAGACTTTCACTCTATAAAACTAATTGTTCATCCTAACAGTTACACAATGTATAGATTCAATGACAATAGATTCCACTATACTTCATACACCCAATAATTCATAAATTATTACTATTATTAAAGCTATAGTTGTCTTAATGTATTATTTATTTATAGGCGAAATGGGTCATCAAGTGAACTGCATGTTTACCTTGAACATTGTTACGATGACTTCAAACAGCTTGAAAAAGAACGAAAAAAGACTGAAGCAGATTTGGCACGACATAATCTAGGAAAGAAAGTAACTTCTACTAATAATATTCCTGTGCCGAGATTGCCACCAAATCCTTCAAGAGTTGATCGTTTAATAGTCGATCAACTACGTGAACATGCCAGAGTAATCACTCTAATTGCAAAAATGGAAACATTAAGGCGTGAGCGGATCCATTCACAAATTCATACTGACATGCATAATTGGCTAGAAGTAATCAAAGCAGTGCAAGCCTGCCGAAGGGAAGAAATTATCAATTCAGCTAATAGGCACCGTAATCTTATTACTAATACACGTACTAATGAAGATAAAGGTAAAATACAATTTTTCCTGTCAAAAGGATTATATATATATATATATTCTGTATTTTCTATTGTCCTTTGTAATATGTTTTATTAAGGGTTTGGGGATAATGATTTTTGATCTGATTTATACAGTAGTCACCGCTTATTGAGATCACAACATGCCAAACCCAAATTGGTGACATCCATTGATAACATTATGTTATCCATTGTTATTATTATGTAAAAACATCATTAAAATCATAAAGAGAAAACATCATTAAAATCATAAAGGGAAGAGACAACTGCTCTTTACAACAACATTGACCTTGTCTATTTTTCCATAAAATAAGTCAATGATTTTTAGTATTACTGTAACATTGTTTTCTCCACATAAGTTCTAAAATGGTTAGGGCTTAACATTTCATAAACTATAAAACATAAACACAGTAATTACAAAAAATGGTACTTACCAAATAGCATGATATTTTTATTACTCACACTAAAATCTACAACATTTTAAGGAACTTAAAAACGCTTTTAAAATTATATTGAAATACTGTAATGTTAACAAACCATTATGGGAAAAACTGTCCATTTCAGATTATACATGTTTTTACTTTTAAAAAATTATTCTAAATTTGTTTGTCTATTTTTATTTAGAAGTAGGTTATTTATAAGTGTTCACTTTTCCTCTACAATATTTATTTTGCCGTTTTTACATTGGCTCGAAAATGATTATATTGGTTCCACATTTTACCCATAGTGGTCACTTAGACACTTTATCGTAAACAGATATTGCTTTTTAAAAACGTTCTTTTTTCATTATATTTTGTTTAGGAGTCAGGTTTAAAGTTGAAATTTCAAGTAGAGTTAGCCCAGCAATGAAGGTTTATGTCGGAAGAAATTAGAGACAAGCTGTTTTTTTTGCCAGTTGTTAGGATCTAATTAGGGAAGTATTTCCTCAAATGTCCCCGCCCCTCCCCTTTGTGCCCCCCTCTAGCTCCCCTTGAACATCCATTTCGAGAGTGTTTTTGTTATTGCTCATAACTCTGCCATTTTTCATTTTACATTGATGCTGTTTGTGTGATTGTATTTCTCTATGTTTATTCTAAAAAAAATGTTCTTTGGATTTTTTGGGTAAAAGTTTTTAGAAAACAGCACTTTTATTTGTTATAATTTCAAAAAATATGTCAAATAAAACTTGTAGCGCAGCTCTTGCCCTTTTAAAATATGTACCTAACTTTACATTTTGAGGTTCGGGAACACTTACAGTCTACAAAGTATTAGTGCCCGCCCGACACTATGATAGCCATAATACGTGGTTGGTTGTTGCGGCATACCCTGTCTGTTAGTAATGAAGCAGAGTAAGTTTGTTTTTTATACCAGAACTGATAGCATAATATTATGACTTAAAATGGTACTGTAGGTCTATTAGCATACTAACATTTTACGAACTATTAAAAACATAAGCAGATTTTCTTTGTTATTTTAAGTATTTGCAAGTTTTGGTTCGGGGGAGTTTTGACTCCTGACCTGAATATTGAGGTCTTTCCATTATGCAATCAGTGCCTGTCCACAGCATCGTGGACCCCCCGTTTTTTTATTATTATTTTTTTCAATAATATAATTACTATTTTTATTTACAAATGTTTATAATATTGATTGATTAAAAATTGTTGTTTAATGAAAAAATACCATATCAAATTATTGATAAAAAAATTTAAACTATAAACATTTTAGCTATCATCAATTTATTCTGGCTTGATCTTCATCCATGGTCAACGTATTGTTTCAAGAATATCCACTTCAGTGCTCGCACATATTAGTGCATTCTCTACAATTCTGTAAATGTTCGCACATATTTCAGCAGAAGCTACAATCTCGGATGCTTTCCAAAATAGAGGTTGGGCAAAACATAAAGCAGTGAAAATTGTTGAATTGTTAGAAGTGTCCAAATTAATAAAAGGAACAGCCATTACAATTTCCCATCATATTTCTCTTTGTTTTTGGTTTTTTAATTACGTTCATAAAACCATTCTAACTTGGTTGTGCATTAGTACCAGAAAGCCAAATGTAATTTAAAGGGAATAAGGTAGTTAGTTATTGTGGAATCAGTATTATTCAAGCAAGCTTTCATGTCATTGTAATTTTTCACATTAATACTACTCAATCCCTTACATCCAGTTTTCCTTGCATACTCTCTTATCCTTATACTTTCGGGGTTAAAAGCACCACTACATTGCCTTTCAACTTTTTCTACAGTTTGAACTTTTTTGTCGGGCGTAATACATTGTATTCCACCTATAGCGTTAAAATATTTAGGCTGTCCAATGTTTGAATGTTGACATCAGCATTGTCAAAAACATGTTGGATAAAGGCACCTTAATTTTCTTGTGATGACCCCGCAGTTATCAATGCATTTTTGTATGTGGGTCGCCGGAATACTACCCCCCTGGAAAACTACCCCCCCAAGCAGGTTCCTACGTCATTTTGACGTCAGAGATCGGGGGGGGGGCAGTTTTCCAGTCACGCACACTCAAGTTTCGATGCGTTTGTATTATCACTTTATATAATTAGAATTAAAAAAAAAACTAGAGGACTAACCTAAACTGTTTAGTCACATTATGTTTCCGATAACAGTATAATTGTAGGAACCTGCTTGGGGGGGTAGTTTTCCGGGGGGGTAGTATGTATTCCGGCGACCCGCTTTTGCTAGGGGGGGTAGTATTTCAGTCGCGGACATGGCTCCCATATTGGTTAGTTGGCAGATTTCGTGACGTCACGTTTCACCTGGGGGGGGTAGTATTCCGCATCCCCTTGTATGTCACTGCTTCATTATATGACGTGTACACACACTCATTCAAGAAAGCATGTCGATTAAACATTAGGTTTCCCGAAAACTACAATTTTAAAATAATGATTGACGTATGTAAATATACGTTTTATAAAAATTTGTAAATACAAAAATTTAAGTTTAAATCGTTTCCTAAATATAAAGTGAATGTGCGTGGAAGAAAATGTTTATCTGGCTTTTGTAAAATCTTGAAAAAGTGTAAATTAAATTTTGCTAATTTGGTGAGTTGATAACATGTAAAACATAGGTGTTAAATTGGTGTAAAAAATTATAAATCACGGGAAAATTTAAGTTTCGGGAATACATAATATAATCGGGGTTTCACTGAATTTATCTTTAAATGTCAGATCTATACTACCTACTTTTCCTCAAGTAGGCCTATGGTTTCACGACCTTTTGTTAAATAATTGTTTAAATAATTTCCTCGCCTTACATCAGAGATTATATTTTCAATTTAAAAACACGAACCTCTTGATGAATTTTGGCTTGTTCTGATACATTTTTTTACATTCTGATACTTGGTTAACAGAACATATTTCACTTTCAGGAAGGCCTTCAATTATCAATTTTTTTAAACTGCTTCTTTTTAATTTTCATTTAGAAGAAGTTTATTTATGAGACGCTGCAGTTACATAATGAAGACCAAAGTACTTTTAACCAACAGTTTATAATGTTTAAACATGTTCCGCTGTTTAGCGAGCCCAAATGTTTGTTATTTTTTGTTAATTCCATTTGTTTTCAAATTATTATTAATTGTTTCATCTTAATATTAAAATTTAAAGATGTACTGTATAGTGATTTTGTTGTAATCTATGAATGTTTAGATTTGATGGCACTGGCTAACAGCACAAAAGACTTGTTAAAAGTAACGAAGAGAGCCCGAACCAGCATGTGGTGCTCACTAGTAACCACGCTTTATAGCACTTCCAGCCAGGATCCAGTAACAGTTGCAGCCTCCAAGTAACTTATTTAATATTGCTCAGCATTTATTCAGAAATCACTTAAAATTATAACTGTTTTGTTACAGCTAGTCATTGCAAAAAATGTTACACAATATTTTTGTACTGTGTAGCAGAAGCATTTTGCTGGATGTTTCAACTCTTACTAAGTCTGTGTCCTTATTATTTATTTAACTTTTGAAAAGTCTTTCCAAAACATGGAAAACTTTATTAATTTATTATATAAATATATATTTATTTATAACAACTCTTTAAAAGAAGTTTGGTAATATATTAACTTATTTATCTACATTTATATTAGAAAGTTTTATACTGTATTAATGGGTATATTTTAGAGTTTAATAAAAAATGTAGTACGATGTTTTTAGTTTAGAGATTAGATATTTATTGACTTACTGATGAGCTATTAATGACATCATCGAGTGGTTAAAAAGATTTAAACTTGATTTAGCCGAGATCTTAAGGGTGATAAAGGTTTTAATTTTTCTCACTGAATTTACTGCTTATAAACAGGGTTGTGAAAAATATAATATAAGTGTGTTTGTGATTAAAGCTTTTTTTTTTGTAAAGTAGAGCCCATACTATGTATACAGTATTATTGTAATTTGACCAAGCAATCGGTTTACCTTCATTTTTAAAATAGTAATATTGCAAAACTAAATATAATTAATTGGAATTTCAGTAAAGTTGCAATAACATTGGCACAAGAAATATATCAATACAACAAACTAACATATTAACAAATAACGACCAAATTATAAAATTAAAATATTTATAATGATTAAAGTTAAGTATTAAAACCTTTCCATGTTATATAAAAAGCTAAGCAATGCATAAATCTGTTCCAAAAAATTATTTTAAAAATATGGTACCATAAAATTGATTGTATAATAGAGAAAAACATTATCGCATGATACATTTAATTAAAAAAGAAAAAACTTTTTAAAGCAATAGTTTTGTATAAACGTTTAAAGATATGTGCAGAATATTAACAAAAATTATTAAATATAAAGAATAATTATTGATAACCTTAAATATTTGAATGCATGCATATATGTAATAATCACTCTAACATTTAAAACAATATCTACTGTTGTTATCTTAGAGATTTATCGTCAACAAATGTTAATTAAAACTAACGGTCGGTGTTTACAAACTAAATAAATTGTAAAATACCTAAACCTTATAATAAAATATTTTTCTTGAGCCTTGTAAAATAAAAAGTAAAAAAATTGGCTTATTGGGTTGAGAAAACATAAAAAATATATGGTAACAGTGTCACATTTTTATGTTTTTTAAGAAATTAATCTTAATTTCCACTCTTTAAACACTAACTATATAAAGATTATTTTGCAGACAAAGATGCCAGATGAGAATCGGTCATTATAATTATTTTTGCTAAAGTTTTCCATCAAAGTTCAAACATATGTAACAAACATGTATGTCTATAATATTGCATTAATGACTTACAGGTGGTCAGGTATTCAAAATAATAGCTATCATAAAAGTAATTTACATAGAGTTTTAGTAAAAAAACTTACCTTGCACCCTTATTATCAACACAATTTTAATATACATTTACCATTTAAAAGTATGGTATACATTTTAAATTCATACAAGAAAAAAAAAGAAACTTGCATACATTTTAATGTATTCCTATTGAAAATGCTCTATCAGTATTGTTGAAACCATATTATTGGGCTCTACTTAATCTTTTGTCTGTAGGGTATAGTTGGATATTTGTTAATTTATTCAGCTAATTAAACCAGACAAATATGTGTGTCTAAGGCTAATGCAGGTACAACTAAAAATATTCTAATGTTTGAATTGCTTGTTGCTGCTCTTTTATTTATTTTTATAATATACGCAATGTAAATTAGTGATTTTATCATGGATGTGTTTTACTCTGTTTTCATCAATAAGAATATAAAAGAAATTATATGAGAGTATTCTAAATTTAACTTTGTGTACTGTATATTCCTCTTTGTGAGGATATCATTGTCAGTGTTCTTATGACGACCCACCTGTCCTATTTTTTTATCAAATGCTCAAACTTTCATTCAAAAATAATTTTACAGGATGAGTTATTTTCAAAGTTTTGGCTAATTGAAAAATCCTCATTATTTAAAAACACTTTTTTGGAGAATATTGTAGGCAAAGCCATGCGGTAGTTTTTATTGTGTGTAAGCCTAATGTATTGGCAATAACCCAGTGCTTTACTTTCTATTTGGGTTTT
>JAGFPH010000514.1:433469-483470 GCA_018207615.1 Philaenus spumarius
CTAATGTATTGGCAATAACCCAGTGCTTTACTTTCTATTTGGGTTTTTATATTGTCTGTTAAACATTATATATCGAACAAAATTACAGAGGTAGTTTTTTTGCAAATTTGAATTTATGGTGTCAATTTATTAAATACAAAATTTGTCCAATAAAGTATCTGATAAACTTTTATTCTAGATTTAACATTTTTTAAACAGTTTATGAAAGTTTACAATAAATTTGTATTATTTGTATGAAATACATAATTTGGCTTTTTTATTAAAATTGTAATAAATTAGATCTCTACCGTCTTCCGTCAAAGAGTGTACTAAAACTTATACTGAAATATATTTGATATAATATTTTAAAATTGTCTGCTTTCTTCTTATCTATATTGAAGATGTAAATCTGTAGCCGAAATCAATCCATCATATTGTTTTTTTAATAATTATTCAAGACTTTGAAAATAGCTTGTTATACTTATTAGTTATACCAAATCATTTTTTTATAAACAAACCAAATGACTGATGTAGAATATTTTATGTGTTGTGGCTTTTAGATATAAATGTAGGCCTATGTTTTAGGCTAAACTTACATTGCAATAGTAGCTGTAATAATATTGTTACGGTATCATGTGATAGACTCACACTTCTTACATCGAGTTTTTACATTGCTAGCTGTTATAGACAATCCTATTTTAAAATATGCATGTGATATTATAGTAAGATATTGGGGTTGGTATTCTAATGTGGAGTTTGTTTTTCATGCAACTCCTTTTTTGCACAATGAAGCTCTCTTTGTAATGTTACATGAAGGTTAAACCAACGCTCTCTTTGCTGGGTGGTCTTCGTATTCATTTAATCCGTGTGCCTTGGCATTATTTAAAGTAATATTTTATGAAAATATTTGATCCCCATTCACTGTGTAGTTTGACTATTTTTATTTGCTCTTGATTAACTCAAATGATATAAATTTAAAACACTAACTGACGTAAAAACTATATTCCTGTGCTCTTCATCAGGCTTGATTTGTGCCAGTAGGCCTGAGGGATTAGCGTACCTGACTTCAAAGTTTGAGGTCCATGGTTGAAATCTGGGTTAATCATATTATTTTATAGTTACTTAATACAAAGCTTGTTTTCACTTTTCATAGTACTGTAATAATGCAATTAAATCAATTCAATTTAAAATGAATTTTGTTATAAAGTAAAATTACTAATAAACCATGTTTTTTATCTAAAAAAAGCAGTCTATGAAATGCACTTTGTTAATGCATACTCTTGATAATAAATATAATCTATATTATATATATATTTTTTTAATAATTTTCATTTCAAGACTTTGTCCGTTATTTTTATTATATAAAATGTTGGTTCATCTCATCTGGTTGAATAGACTTTAATATTATTTATTTCGTGTTTTAATTGTATTGTGTAACCAGTCACTTAATGCATCAATCTAAACTCTCCCAAGTTAACCTCATAGATAATTCAAGACGTGTTCAGTTTTTTAAAAGATTTAAATTCTATCCTATGCGATTTTGTTTCAGCAACGAATTTATCTCAGCAACACTACCTAATTTATATTAAATAAAAATATAGTTATCTCAATTGTATTGTACAGAACAATGTATATTAAGAAACAATGCTTCTCAAATTACAAAATAACATTTCTTGATAAATAAGAGTGTGGTAACCTAAATATTATGAATTGACAATAATATTCTTAACATTTCGTACCCGTGTCCACTTTTTAAAATTATTTGAAGCAGATTTAACTAAAAAGGTAAACATTGTATGTATTAAGATTATGTCATTTTGCTGCTGCTATTTGTTTTTCGTCACGTTCATATTCAAGTACTTAATTTTTTAAGTAATACATTTTCTAATAAAATAATTTTGTAATGTAAAACATTTTTGTATGGAAATGGAGCGTTGTTTTAGCCTGTAATGTTTTAGATAACTGTTAATTGTCCACTTATTGTTAACATAAGCTTAATTAATTGTTATTTAATAATACTTGTAGAAAATGATGTTATCCTAAACCTTAGTATATGTAGTCGGTAAAATGATGTCTATGCTTCCATTCCGACAAATTACTATGTGTTTTGTTTTAGATCTTATTCAAGATACCAAATAGTGAGAATTGTAGACATAACATCTTTTTATATTTTGAGTGGTGTTGGAGTATTCTAAAAAACCATATTATAATGTATTTATTTGTTTAGGCTTTAGTTACCACACAAAGTAGCCAGGGTGGCTTTGTGGCTTTCTTTATTATGTTTTGTATATCAACTGCCAAAGTGTTGTGCCTATGTGTTCGGTATTTTATGCAATCTCAAAATGCATTTTTACTGTCTCAAAATAATATGTAATAAAAGTTTTAGTAATGTCTAGTTGGTTAGAGAATAATGTCTAATGTGTATTAATTGTACTTATGACAAAACTATGTTTAAAACATGTTCATTTCATTTTACTACACTCTTTTAATTTATTGTCTAGAAACTGAATGCAATAGTAGATACAACTATTTCATTTGCTATTTCACAAGAAAATTACCTTCTGTATATTCAAAAATGCATCTGTGACCATCTCTATTATTAAAATAGCTGTTTACTACTATTAGATAACGATATGTTCACTGTTTAATTAATTATTATCAAGATCTGTCTTTTGTAAACAAGATGTTGAGTTATTTTTGTAAGATAACAAATCTGCACCAATCCATCCAAGAAGAATATTTTTTTAGCATTTGTTTTTGCTATGTGTACAAATGCACACATTTATTATGTGCCTATCTAAAAAAAATTTTAGTGAGTTTCTGGTTAAGTAAGTTCAAATTATTTGTTTTTTCTGTTTGGCTTTAGTAGAATTGGTATGCTCATAGTTTGTTTGATGTTAAAAATGTATTCTTTATCAAAAATACTGGATTTTTATATTATTTAACAGTTTTTTATTTTTTCAATTTGAAAAGACAACACAAATTTTGTTCATGAAACAGCTAAACACAGTCAGATTTTTATACAAATTATTTTTCTCTACGAAACTGAGTTGACAATTTAATGTGGAAACACCGGTGAAGTGGATTAAACGGTTTCATATCCTAGAAAGCCCGAGTAAAGAGTTAGTGAGTAATGGGTTCTTAGACAAAATTTTAATATTGTAGTTTAGCCTCAGGAGTGGCTTCTAAGCCAGTGAAGAGCTATGAAATCAAATGTATGATGTGCTAACCATGGTGCTCGAGTGAATCTATTGGGCACTGGTCCTTAGGGCATTATTATCAAGTACAACGAACTAGATAAAAAAAACTTATTTCATGACAATATTTACATCTTGCTAGTAAAACATATGTTTGAAGTTGAATATTCCCCCCATGTTTGTTAACTTGTGCAAGTATTTCTTATTAGTCAACTCATTTATAAATGTATTATTTATTTGTTAGACTAATATTTGCATTTATTTCTTTGATTTCAAATGTGTACCTTTTAAATGTTTATGTAGTGTTTTAAACTAATTCAAGTAGTTCTTACTAGAAACCATTTGTTTGTGTTTTGAATGTTGGGCCATATATAATTATTTTTGTTGATATTATTATATCTTATCCACAAAACTATATTCTAGTAATAACTTAAGTAACAATCTTATTTCTTTATATTGTTGTTGTTTTATTTGTGTACTATTTTTTTGTGAAAAAATACTTATAACTCTTGCTTTTTCCTAAATGTTTGGTAGAGTATTACAAAAATAAAAACACCTATTGTAAAGTTAAATAGTTAGTTAATTTTACATTAATCCGTAGGCTTCAAATTGGATTTAAATATGTTACACAACACCAAAATTTATACCTGAGCAAGTATACTTATTGATATTACTGTGTGTTTATTTTTTATAACCAAGGAACACACATTTTTTTATCCACATTTCTCAAACACTTTTATTTTTTTAAGACTGACTAAATTTAAATGAATTTGATGTTTTATGCAATATATTATAATAATACACAACGATTTTTCATAATCTTTATTGCTTGCCTTATATCTTATTGTTAATTATTTTAAACCAACAAGTCTGATATTACTTTAATTTCAAAATATGTATCTTTATAAACTATTATTTGGGATATTGAGCTTTGGAGTATATGGTATGCAAGTTCTGCTAATTTCTAACTAAAATGTTTTAAACATGAGTTTTGTCTCCTTATTTATTTATTTTAATAGTTTGTGCAACTAGTTTGTAACACAAGATTCCCTGACACTGCAAACATTTTTCAAATCCGTCTGTACCATGTTTTGCACTCGCACAATCTTATTTGTTAACAATCTAAATATATTTATTACTAATTCATTGGGCTGTGGTAGAATTTTAATATTTATTGTGGGTGATATTATATATTCTGTATCCCTTGTACTATGTATAGACAATGTTAGCTTAGTGCCATTGGACCAGATTAATCGTTAGAGTGAAATATACTTTTAACGCTCATATACTCCTGCCAGCGATCTAGTAACAATCAGTGTTAGCCAGCTTAAAATAGACTACTGGAAATATGTGCGAGTGATTATTAATTTAGTTACTTTAACCCTGAATTATGAACAACTCAACAAATACAATCTAGGAAATATTAATAACTTTCAATTTTGTTTCTAAACATATCTTTCAGGCGTTTATTTTAATTACATATTTAAAATTTACTGCAGATTTTTCAGAACTTCTAAAATAACATGTTCCTGACATAAGACAAAACATGACAAAATATTTATAGCTTGTCTTAAATATAAATTTTAATGAACCACCTAACTACAATAACTTATGTTATTTGTATTCCCCAGAACTACATTTTGGCATTGTTGAATGGGTATTTAGAAATAACATTCAAATTTTGCAATTATAATGAAAAATTAAATTAACTTGTCTATGGTTTTTCCGTGCGCTACAGTGGAGAAACCAGTTGGCAAACCCACTGGTCCCTGTTAATTTCTTCAATGCCAAGTTCAAAGGACTTGACTCATAGCGACCACTGTATGCTATTATTTCTCTTGCAAAATATAAAGTGAAATTGAAAACAAATTGTTTGGTTGTGTACAAAAACGGCACATCCACAACCCCAGTTAAGACTGGTTAAGAAAGCCAATAAAATATATCCCCGAGTGACACTAAAATGCATAATGAATCACAAATGTAAATCTTATAGTCTCACATATAGACATCAAAATGTTTATATATATATATATATTGCTTTGTGTCATTATTATTAATTTCACATTTTAACTATTTTCTTGCAAAGTATTTAACACAATCTTGCAGTAGAATGCATCTAAGATTAAACTTACACCAAAAATTTTAAATGGCATTGCTATTCTCATTTCCAAATTTGACTCTCATTACCAATTTTTACTTTCTCACTATACTATAGTATAGAGAAAGTATAGTGATCGCAAAAAAATCGATGTTGAGATTTTTGTGGAAATATCCGTTTTGGGACCCCCTGAGCCCAAAAAAGTGGTTTTTCCAAAATGTCTGTATGTATACAAAGCTAGAGCGAAGACTGTTCGATCGATTTTAAACAAATTTGCACCAGACATGTCAAGTAGGCCTGTATAGATGCACGAAAAATGGTTTTGAAAAACAACTCCCTTTTTGGGAAAAAAGCACCCAAAAAATCATTTATTTTTTTATAAAAAAACAGCTATAATGATTTTGATAAAATTTTGCTTATTTGTAGCCTTTAATGTACCATACCATATGCAAAAAACCGCATCTTTCTAAAAATTCTCGTTTAGCTAATAATAATAACTGATTTTTTTGGGTTTTTTGGCCATAAAGGGGTTGTTTTTCAAAACCTTTTTTCGTGCATCTATCTATACAGGCCTAATTGACGTGTTTGGAGCAAATTTGTTCGAAATCGATCAAATAGTTTTCTCTCTAGATAATAATAATAATATTTATTAGTTAATCTTCTACTTTAATAAATCACCTGTCCTACCCCACCTACAATTATGAAGACACAGTGAATCTGTTTAATAATTTAAATATGTTTGTGAGAAAGTATGTGCCAGTTCCTGGTACCGTTTATTTTTTATGAATTTGTATAATGACTGTTTTAGTTAAATATGAAAGTTCATGATAACACCTTTACTATTTTTCAAGTTATAATTCATCAACAATTTACAGTAGAACCCCGATTATCCACGAGTGGATTACCCGCGTTGCGGCTTATCCGCGATCGCCAAAAAATACAAATTAAATACGTAAAATAACCCAAATGCGATACTACGGTGAACGAAGTTTAGTGAGTGTGAAATTATGTAATTTTTCCAACATATAAAGGTACGTAATACTGTACATATTTAAATTAATTGTTATTACCTGAACCTTTTGTAAAGATTAATTAAGCACTTATTTTAGTTTTACGGTCATTTTGAACTATTTCTATTGCATTTTAGGTTAGTTTCGGATTATCCGCGATTTCGATTATACACGGAAGTTCAGCCACCCATTATCGCGGATAATCGGGAGTCTACTGTATATTTACAAATACAAATAAGGTAAATAAAAAAAGTTTGTTTTCACTTACCGTTCATTCAGGTTTTTGTAGATTTGGTAGTTCTCGGTAAAATTAATTAACATTATAAACACTTCTTAAATAACAAATTTAAACGCACATAAATTATATATATTTTCATCCCTTCGGATTCAAACTATCTTCTTTATATAAGCTATCTCTCCATCTCTCCGCACTCCTTTCTTATTTACTTAAACTGAAAGCTTATGCCAATAAAAAAAATTTTTGCTAATTAATTAAACTTTAAATTGACTAAACTCTCATGCTTTTCCTACATTAAAACAGAAGTATATTTTTAAAACCAATTCCTACTCTTAAAAATCTATCTTGAACTACAGTGTTATACCTTTGTCTCAAATTACAAACATATATTCTAGACACTATTTTCTTTTCTATTTAAAATTTCATCAAATACAAAGTTCATGCATTTTCCCTTTTAACAGCTTCGGTGAACTCAAGTGACATACTGATAGGCCGTGTAGAGATGCATTCTCTTTTGTTACTGAATCATAACATTTTCGGGCTGATTACATACTGTAAACAAAATATTGTAGTTTAGATTAAATGTATTGTTTTCATATTCTTGGCAGTTTAGCTTGCCTAAATTGTTGTTTTTCATTTTGTCACTTTTATGCCTTCATCTTTTGTAATGTATACCTTGACATGTTACATCTTTTTTTGACATAATTTTACATTTCTACAGTACACTAACATTCCATTTAGAGTATATAAGATACAATTGATTTCAGTATTACAAACTTAGTAAAAAAAATAATTGTGAATCTAATTTTAATATAACTACCTATAAACATTATGCATATTGCACACCACTAAGTGAGTCTTTGGTTTAAGAAAATATGAGAATGGAAGTATATTATTTGCTTAGGACTATGAAAATTCTTGACTGTGTTTAGTAAGACAGTTGATAATTTCAAAGCGTCTTAATTTATCTGTAATAAAATCACTCATACTTATTTCCATTGTCTTCCAGTTTTGTTAATAACCAGAGTAGGTTAATAACCGATTAGGTGCGATATGTTAACGGGTTAAAAGTGGTAGGTTCTAACTGTATTTAGATTTATTCGAGAGCTTATCCTTAAATCAAACTGTAGTAGAATTTAATATTGCTAAGTTTATAAGAAACAAAATATGTTGTCAATAGGATGTATTGTATAGGACTTTCAATTCTCTAAAAATGTCAAGGATTAACAAACAAAAATAATCACAAGCTAAATATAATACATTTTAAGATGTAGTTTTTCATTGATAGATTTTACACATGATGCGTCTGCTAAAAACACTCATCCTTCTATTATTCCTCATTATAAATACAAATATTGATGTGTTAGCAATTAATTGATTATTTGTTTAAAACATAATTCAGATATTATGCTTTATATGTTTGTCAATGTACCTTACTGATTTACTAAACTATTTAAAAAAAATGGTATTTTGCATAATCATTTTTATATTATAATTTAATAGAAGTGCAGTTGTGTACTTAAGATATACTATGTTTTAATAATTTATTAATCTTTAGATATAAATCTGGTTAATCAATCACCCATAAAATTACATATAAATTAACTGTAATTATTTGCTAGTCAGGCCTGAAACTTGTCATCTTTTTTGTTTTTGTTAAATAATTTTGAACTCAAAATTAACTTTATTTTTCTACAAAACTAAATTTAATGTTTCTATCCGTAACGTATGTATCTTAAAATAAATAAATAAAAGTAACTTATGGCACAAACGTGTATAGATATCAAAATCAAAGTATACAAAATGGCAATATATTGTAGTTACAATTCCTCCTAAAAATCGGATGTGCCAGAATTAACATTATTGATATTGTTTTTTTTTTTTTTTGTTTTTTTAAATTTTAATTTTAACAAAAACTTGTATGGAAAATTACAAGCACAACATTTCTATTTAAATGCGTGCATCGGATGTAATTACCATTAGGTTTATCTTCTAAGGCTATTTTTGAAAATAATTATTTACTGATTTATATTGATGAGGTGGAATTTGAGGAAAACTAAAACTTCTGTTTCAAAATAATAACCAATGTTTTACAATAAAAGTAACATTTATTAATTAACAGAACAATATACAACTTCTATAGGATTTAATTTGTCATATTATTGGTAGGTAAAAAATTTAAAAAATAAGTAGAAGTTTGAAAACTATCAATTATTTGTATAAATTTAAAACATTTTCACTGCAGTCAAATTATTTAACAATTTAAAACTGTAATAGTTGCCATTTAAATTGTTATGACTATTTCTTTGTCAGTGTAGACCACTATTTTAGTTATCAAATTTAATTTTTATCAACCTGACATTTATTGAGAAATATGGAATGTCCATACTGTATCCAATTTAGGTTAACAATTTATGTTGTGCTACTTGCTAGTAAAAGAAAGTGCATTTTAGTAGACTGTGATGGGACAGTTATTTTATTGAAATTGTGATTCCATTATACATTAGGTTCAAAAAGGAAATATCTAAATAAAACAATTACTGCTTGAAATTGTGTGTAAACCTAAAAAGATTTAAATGCATAATTCAACATGTTATTATGAAACTGCTTTAGCAAAGATTCCAGAAATTAATTCGGTACAAGTATAAGTCCAACCAACTTAGTAGTAGTGTTCTTACAAATTGTTCTCAGTATTATTAATTGGGCAGCAATTTCAAACACATTAAATTAAACTAAATATATAGCATTTTATAAGTGTTAATTTAAAATATATACGTTAAAAATAAAGTAAACTTTAGACGGCAGAGTTGTAATTAGACTTTATTCAAAGGAATCAAAAATTCTGAGGGATAGAGAATTTTTTTAAATTGTATGCTTGAAACTATGTGTTTATGTTATCTTAAATGTTTTACTTAAGTTATTATCACACAAGAAAAAATATAAAACATCTTTTTGTGTAGCACCTTACAATAAATAATTGTTAAAACCCAACTGTACCATGGAATTTTAGATTTCAGATAGGCTACTGTAGTACATTCGGTTTTAACTATACATTAAAAATAACTACTTTAAAACATATAATATTAAAAATATTTATGGGCAATCATTTAAATATAAAACTTGAAAACATAATACGTGACTGGAGGGAGTTATCCCCAATGTAATTATGCCACTGTTATTCGGTCTATAATACTAAAGTATGTATGAGTGTCGGTTACTTGGAAATAGTTATTAACTTTAATGTTGGTAAATATTATTTGTCTGTTCATAAAATAATTAAAAGTGTTTTGTTTTTGTTTTTTTTTATATATAGACGAAAAATAATACACTGTGAAGAAGTAATCTAGATTGTATGTTATTATAATTATTACTTTTATTGTTTACAATACCTGAGAAAAATTAGAATTTTCACATGAAGATGGAATGGATCATTGTATACTAAATTGTACTTTCTTCAACAGCAATATACATGTTTTTGACAATCAGCCAAATACATAGCACAACCAAACATATCAGATCTATAGAGTGTAAGCCATTCGTTACTTCCAAAACCATCACAATTCAATGTAATACCTTGGACCAATATATTTTTTCTTTTTTAAAACAAAACTATTAATACTACTATGCAGCGATGAATGGTTCCGTGGTTGGCTCTATCCGAGTTAAATATAAGATATCTTTAACCACAGTGCTGGTATCTCATACCTAGTTGTAATTTTCTTTCATCTTTTGTGTAATGTATTACATGTTGTATCAGATTGAGATATTACCTATTTGTTAGTTACAAAAAGTAGTCGTATGCTCAAAATAATTTATAGTTAAATTTTATCGAGATTCATTTTGTTTTATTTTAGCCCAATATGTGTCTGTTGGTTGGCATAAGACCACATAAAAAAGCAATAGAAATAATAATATTTGTTGTAATGTCATAATTAGTAAATAGATTTATTCAGATACATTAATTGTTTTCCAAAAAAATATTACACCAATACCAAATAATTGGTGTATTTTATTTGATGGATAAGTAGGTTAGATTTGTTTTGTTTTGTGCAATATTGTTTTTCATTCTTATTAAAAGTGTCCTTTCTGTACTAAGTATTTCAAAATATACGTGGATAATGTTTACAAATTATTGTAGGTGGTTTATTTATTATCCCTGTGTGCAAGTAAAAGAGGTTATGTGCAGTTCACATCTTGCAGGTAATTCTAACTTGTAAATGTGAATAAATTGCCCTTAATCCAGTCAATGTGTATATTTGAGGTAGGAAAAAATCTGAACTTTCTGAAACTTTGGGGTGTTGTTTGGGTCCAACCAGTAGTGTTAAATCCAAAAGATCGCACTGATTAACCCATTGCAAATTTTAGGAGGGCAAAAAACCTATGTTTTTTCTGGCTTTTTTCAGTTTTTGGACCATAACATTTTTTTCTTGAATGCTATGACTTTGACCACTCTATTCACTTTTGTAGTGCATTAAATTTCCTACAATTTGCACTACTCAAACTTATATTTTGACCACATACTTACCGAGATACAAAGGTTCAAAAATCAGCCCATCCCCCCGAACCCTCCCCCTCCTACCTAAACCACCATCACTACGAAACCTTGCATATTACATAATGTAAAAAGCATTGAAAATCATTTCATTCAAAAATCCATCACCTCTATCGTTATAAATAGGTGTAAAAAGTGAAGGTTGGTTTCAGGAGCATTGTCACAGGAATTGCCCAACAGTTTTTGCATAGGGTCGAACAGCGCAGAACGGCTTATTTTCAGTTGCACGTAACTGAACTACATCCTTTCGTGCACTTGTTGATTTTTAATATTAATACAGGTGCAGCATTTCTGATGGTGGTTATGGAAACTGTCCCTCTTCTTGTCAGCTACGATCCCCATGCTAAAGGTGACATTTCATTCCCCATCCAGGTTTGTACCTGATAGTATGCTTGGAACGCATGGTATGCTGCAATGTCTGTGGTAGGCAGCAGTTTGGCCACAGATGTTGTGAAGAGCGTATACCTCAGCTGGCCAAGGGTATCCGTACCCATGGTTTCCCCATACAGGGCCACCATAAATATTTCCCCTGCTTCGGAAATCTGCTTTCGTGTGTCATCAGGCTGGTTGAAAACTGGTGATACGGCACTCAAAGGTGTTTTTCAAAGAGGCTGCAAACTTTTTTTTCCAATATCATATGGGACTGACGTGATGTCGCATCCACTTAAGGCATGTAAAAATAAAACATCTTTCAACTGGAATTTGCATGACGATGTTGAGTACAACAACGTGAGGGAGTTACCTCTTCCACTCTTCTGGAAATATATGTTATGATGGGAGAAGGCAAGTAAAGTCATTAAGAAGAGCAGGTCTATATCTTCGCCTATAATGACAATGCTGTCGTAGTCGTCGTTGGTCTTGTGAATGGCTGTTTGAACAATGAGTAAATCAGCATCTTCCTTGGCTTGCTTTACTTCAATCCCAGCTGATTCCATTTCAGCCATCAACATTGATATCAAGTTCCTTTTATTCATGTCGTTGGAGGATTCTTGTGCCATTGTTACTGATGTTTATGATGAAAAGACGAATTTAGTTGCCGAATGGATCAGTACCCGTCGAGATTGTTCCGCAGCTTTAGTGCTCTGATAGGAAAAGTCATCAGAAGGATATCCATCAAAGACAACAACGGCATCATGTCCAAAGTTTCTTTGAACATAATCCACATACGCCTTGAACACTGATTTGAACTTAGGTGTGATGCTTTTACTCCACACGACCTTGTGCAGAAGATACCCTCCATTTATCACGGCACATTTCCTGCCTTCTAAGATTGTATCAACTAGTTTGAATGCTGAATACAGCAACGACTTTGTTCCTTTCTGCATTCCACCCTCAGAGAAAAGGACATGGGAAAGCGTGCCAATTCGTATGCAAACAGATCCTTAAGGTCCTCGTCTATCGGTTTGGTGACACTAACTCGTTGGAAAAAAGTTAGTGGGTCGACTAAAAATTTCTTGTCCGCAATTTTCACCGAACATGAATCATATTCCAGGGTGATGACCTTATCTTTTCTTTTCAGCTTCACGTTTCCAAAATATTGTCCCACTATGTTTTTCATGTTGCAGATGCTTGCAGTTTACTAATTCACTGTTGATTGTTCCTATGACCAAAAACACGATATCTTTGATGTCAAGAAAAGGTGGATGCTCTGTAAACCAGACACGTAGCTTTCCAATGTCCTGGTTGTTCCTCTTTACACTTGCAGACCTCATTTCAACGTGCTGTTCTGAAGTACTGGAACGTACATCAGCGAATGTCTATCTGCTTGCAAACATTCTGCAGGCACAACATACCCAACGTCCAGTGAGCAAGCACGCTGTCAGTGACTCCCCGACGACGAGTCGGTCTTCCGTGAGTTTTCATGGCCCTCATGAGAACCTGCTCAATGGTAATGTCTGACCAAAATTTTTCAGTTTGGTGAATAGTGAAGTACCCATGCTTTGTGAATTTTTCATACTCCTGAGGATCCATTCGGTCTTGTAAGCTGACCATGTCTTGGTGTTGAGATGTGCACTCTTTTCGTAGTTCAAGTACTCTGCAGCATGAAGGTAAGGGATCATTTCCTTCACAGATTGAAGATGTAGGGTCCAATCACCCATCCGATCCGCTTTAGTGAAGTCTTTCATGAGTGTGCACATGCGAAAGTATTGGATCCAAAGAGCTGCTGTAGAGCTTTTCTTTTCAATGATGTTCACCATGTCTACACAAATTTTTCAGTAACTGCTTTGAATGCTGGATCATTATGTGCCTCCCAAATGATTGATCTGTCCGGGAAATTGATCATTCGATCCAGAGCTGCCAAGTCCTCTTCAGTCAATTCAAGGCGTTCAATAATGAAATGAGCCAAAGCTGAATGAGCAGAATCTGCCAATGAGAATCTCCAGAATGAGCGCCAACAAAGAATACAATATTAGCAGGTAGTCCACTCTTCGCTCCTTCAACATTCCATTACAACATGATTTTCAATGCTTTTTACATTATGCAATATGCAAGGTTTCCTATTGATGGTGGTTTGGGGAGAGGGGGAAGGGTTCATGTATTATTGTACTTTGTATAAAAGAACCATAATGTCTTTCAATATTATTTAAAATGCAAGGTACACAGCAAAAACTAGCGTTTTTTGCCATTTTGGTACATTTTGCACATTTTTAAACCTCTATATCTTGGTTTTTATGTCTTTGAAATATAAGTTTGAGTAGTGCAAATTGTAGGACATTTAATGCACTACAAAAATGAATAGAGTAGTCAAAGCTGTAGGACGCAAGGAAAAAATGTTAAGGCCCAAAATGTGAAAGTCCGAAAAAATGTGGTTTTTGGCCCCCCTGAAATTTGCAATGGGTTAATCAGGGCGATCCTTTAGATTTAACACTACTGGTTGGTCACAAACAACACCCTAAAGTTTCAGAAAGTTCCGATTTTTTTCCAGCGACCCCGGATGTATAGTACATATTGACTGGACTACCCATAAATTATGTCTTTTTATTATTTAAAATATTTAATGAAAATGTTGCTTTTGTTGTATCATTCGTTAAAAAGAATATGTAACAGCTAGATAATATTCACATTGGTGAGATTAATTACTTTGTAACATATATACAGTTTGACTGTATATATATGTATACTAGCTGAAATACCCGTGCTTCGCTACGAGGAATTGTTTTGCATCGCTATGTTACATAATTGTAATATTTCTCCCTCGTTTTCTTTCATCTTTTATTTCACGAAAGTGAATATTACGTGTATTTTCAATTAGTTTGGTATGTTTTGTTCATTGGCTGCCCGTCAATTGTCTTCATCAAGGTATGTTTGCTGAAAAATTTAAATCAATTAAAAATAAAGAATTCAAAGTGAAGAGCGTCTTTTTTTTCAACCGCTAAATCTACAGACTGGTAAATCACAGTTTAGTTGGATGTTGCAGATCGAACATATACGACTTTAATATGTGCATGCATAGATAGATTTGATCAGCTTTACGCATTTAAATATTTCCCTAAAATTAATAAATGCCAAATTTCAGATCTCTAGCTTTAAGAAAAGAAAACCAATTAAATTTATAGTTTTTAAGGGGTTGTTATCACATTTTCACCCCTTAGCAGCACGTAACAAAATGTAGTTTAGGCCTACTTTTTATGAGTTTTTGAAGAAATAAATGTACAAAATTTAAGCTTTCTAGCTTTAAGAAATAAGTATAACAAACAACATTTATTTTTTCAGGGGTTGTTTCAACCCTTAAAGGCCAAATATTTTTTAATTATTTCTTATTGCTTCTCTAGTGCCTATGAGCATACGTGTACCAAATTTCACGTTCCTCAACGTTATTCAATTAATATTTATAGTTTTAGGGATTGTTACTACTTTTCAATCCCTTAGGAGAACGCTGCAAAGTGTTAAACTGGTTTATTTTAAAGAAATTAATGTACAAAATTTCAGTACACTTTGTCGGTAACACTATTTTATACAAACTACTATAGCTAAGGTATAATTGACAGAGCGAAGCGAGGTCTCCGTTTTAACTCGACCGTTCGGCATTTCGTCTGTGTGTCTATCTCACGATTACGGCCAAACGCCTTGACCGATTGTGATAATTTTTTGCATGAATGTTCCTTATTCCTAGGCCAAGCTATGTATGTATACGTTTTTTTCCGTTTTTCATTTTTAACCCCTTAAATAAAATAACAATGGCGGCCGGACCATTTCTCTCAGTGTAAGCTTTTTTCAAAGCCAGTTTGTGGCTTAACCGCAAGTCGAATTTAAAAACGAATAACATTTTGCCAGTAGAAAATTTGATTTTTTACGAAATTGTATTCTTGATTTTTTTCCGCATCTCTAACGGTAAGCTCACAAAATGGCCGTAAACTTCAAATTTGTTAAAAATCGTCCAAGTTTTTGTATTTTAACCATGTTTTTATACGTTTATTCTAAACCAATTCGAAAGTGTTCCATAGCTTTTTTGTAGATAAAGGTTCAAATAATTCATATATGCCAGTAAAAAAATGATTGAAGTAAAATTAACAAAGTTATTAGGTCAAGAAACAAGCATGTTCAGTAACAAAAGGAAAAATTTCCACTTCTTTAGGCCCAAGGCGTATTAAAGAAGGTGTGTGCATCGAGGAGCTTGAACTCGTCCTGCCTGCGCAGCTACGTCACGTGCTACACACTGAACTAGTAGTTCCGAGCGTAATTGTAAGCTTTTGCTCAAACTGTGAATTAAATACTTTATGGTTGTCTAAAAATTATGTTTTTGGTATCGATGGAAAGGTAATAAAGTGAGCATTAAAATTATCTATGTCCATGGTCAAATATTCCTTGGCGTATAATTTTGAAATAAGCCTAAATCTAATATACGGGTTTGATTGACATAAAAACTACCCTAAGTGAAGAAGTTTTTTACTATTACTTTCGGGAGGCATTCAAAGACATAGAAATGTAGAGAATAAAATGTAGTAAATACTGACATCAATTTTTTTTATGAAAGTTATAGCTGTCCTACATAATAAGATTGTAATCGGAACCATAGTTACTCGCTTCTTGCGGCGATTGAATGTACGCTAATCCAATTTGTTATTAGTTCTCATTTCTCTTCGTTATTTATTATTCACATTGTTGTGAACAGGTAAATTTTATACATTTTTGGTATTTTAGCCTCCGGAATAGGTTGTACGAAACAAAAGATCGAAACCGGTCATCTAGAACAAAGAACAGGAATAGGAATTGACGTTTTTTAAAAGGTACGTACCTAAATTATTATAGGTAAATTTTGTTTAGTGTATAAATATGAATTTTTAAAGAGTTGTCAAATTTAAGTAGCTCTATAGGGTAAAACCTTTTACCATCAATAAGATGGTGATTTTTCCAGTTTATTGGTTTTGTTATGTTTACTAGACCTATTACTGTACTAGTAGGCTACTAAATTTACTTTTCAAAAATTGAAACTATCTAAAATTGTGATTGTTTATTAGTCTGCCCAAGGATAAATAATAAATAAAAATTAATATAAACTAATTATCAATGAAATAATAATTAAAAAATAGTAGTTTAGGTGATAAATAAAATGTTGTGGTGAATACAACATTGAGTTTTATTTCAGTTTTAACCCTAGATTACTTATTTCAAAATTTTGTCACGGGATTACTTATAAAATCGTAAATTTGACTACTAACAAATAATTTTTTTTTACTGTACTAAAATAATTTTGTAATAATTTTTTTAAATTGTAATTGTAACCTAGCATATTTTAGGTCTATATATTATATATTTTTTAAAGAGTTATACATAAAATAAGTAAAATAATTTGTACCACCAATATTTTATTTTTGTTACTCTTTAAAATTATTTAATAACATACAACGGCATTTCAGTTACAGCATAAATTCTGTCCACTTCGAACATAAAACAATTTTAATATATGTTTTAACCATCTAAGCGTCAGGCACTTTTTTACTGCTTGTACACTTGTCATTATCACTTAGATAGAATGTATCCTATTCAAGTAAAGTGTACACTTTTATACATTTTATTGTTCAGGAAAGTATGGAGAACATTGCCAAGTAAACAAAATATTTAAACAAATTTCTGTAACTATTTTTGCGTTTCAAAAGAAAAAAAAACAAATTGGTAAACCAAAGTTTCAAAAGTAAGGGTTTCAGAAAAATACTACAAAATGTTTTAGTTATAAATCCAAAATATACAAAAATAGTGGAAACGCCCCCTCGTTGGAACCTTCTAACACATAATCATTTTTTTTCTTAATAATAATTGTTTAGGATTCATAATAACCCCAAAGCTAAGATGGTAAATAATGTTAAATGTTCAAATCAAATTTTTCGTATAATATTTTATAACAGCAGTTATTATAAAGGTTAAAAGAACCAGCAAGGCTCAGGTCTACACTTAAAATAATAAAAACATAACCTAAAAGTTAAAAATTCAAATAATTGCTTCAAAGTATGAAATCGGCTATTAATGGAAATATTGGAACAAACAGTTGTTTTATCTGTTATTTTATTAAATTGGTCGCTGTGGTAATGAATGTGAATACATGTGTTGGTTCATCATTCTAGGTCTAACCAAAGATTTTTTCCGACTAAATTTACAAATATTTAAATACAAAATGTTTTTATTAAAATGAAAACAGCCTATGGTAATCAGGGATAGTGTAGCTTTTTATTTCGTAGATCAACATTTCTTGGGAATCGATGAAACCTTACTCGTAAAAAGCTGTCTTTTTTGTTTGAGTTACCGCAGCCAAACACGGCACAAAAAGGCATTATAATTAATGGTTATTAAAATTATAAGAAATGTTATTACAATAATACACTATGTTGCCTATAATTAATAACATAATTTGACTTCAAAAAAGCTTGAAGGTCGTACAGGTTTCGGCGGTAAATATGGCAAAGGAGTCTAGACTGGAGCTCCGACTGTAGCACTCTACGTCACGGGTAGGCTGGAGTGGAGGGAGAAGCTGCGCATGCACACACCTTCTTTAACCCTTCAACGTGTGACTTATTATGAGAGAAACTCCCCCTGCTGCGGGACTTTTTTAAGCTTTCAGGAGTTATGAAACATGTTTTTATAAAAATGTTAGTATCTAACTTATTTTTTGGAATATTTTAATGATTCTTTTACTAAATTAAACAGCAGATTACATTCTTTTTGGTAATATCAATAACACATGAGTTTACTTGTGATAACATATTTAAATAAATGTCAAAAGTTAGTTTTAGCATTGAAGAAACAATACTATAAGAAGCGAAACCTAATGGGTTTTAAGCGGACGCTTGTGTGGTAGTTCAGATCGAAGTCACTCGGAGCGCCACCAGTCTTTTGCTGCTCTTTGAGACGAAACTGACATTATAGGCAGAGTTTAAATTTCGCCGCACCACCAGACAGCGAATATATCTGCCTCTTGCACTGTCTGGCACAAACTGCTTTGACCTCCTTTCAACATCCCCAACGAAGAGAATAGTTTAGTTTTCGTTTTGGAGGGAGCAAGCACATGTTTCAATATTTGGCGCATGTTGCAACTACATTATACAGTACTGTTGAACAATGATTTATTATTGACAATGTTTTTAATAACCAAATTATAAAATGTGGCATAAATTTAATACTTTTTTTAATGAATTAAAAACAATTTTAAGTAGTAAATGATTTTTTTGTAACTTAACGTAAAAATGTTATGTCAAATACTGTATAAAAATTATCTTAAATCTCCAATTAACATTATTTGAACATGGCTTTTTCCTGAATTTGATTTGATAATCTATTACTGTAAAATATTGTAAAGTCTTCTAAGTTTGTTTGTTGAAAAAATATCCCATACAAAAGGTAAATGTAAAATATGCATGCAACAGTAATTAACAAATAAACACTTTATTTCGTAAAATCGGACTTAAAATTGGTAAAATATTTAACGAAATATACAAAAACTTAGGTAAAATTGCAAAACAGTTTTTGTTTTGATACCAAACATATATATTTAAGCCTTTCTCAAATAAGGTGTTAGATTGTTCATTACTGCTTTTGGGATATTTAAAGCTTATAAAAAATATTGTTTTCCAGGCAATACTTATGACAGTTTGGCGAAAAAGCTCTAAAAGATTTATTTTTATGGTCAATATTTTGAACTGGGAGAAAAAAACCAGAAATAAATAATATTAAATAATATTTTCAACCCGTTTTTTAAAAAATCTAATATTTTTAGATTTATGTATCTATTCAATAGATTATTATTAGTAATTAACTAGGGGAGGCTGTTAATTGTAAATACAAAAATACTATACAATTTATCACAACGGTTTGAATTCCTTAAATCCTTTTTGAATTATTAATCCCTACTTGAAGTAGTAAAATGACACAATGAGAAGGCTTAAGCTTAAAATTGAAATACAGTTGTATACAATAGCTTAAACAAGTTTTTCATTATGTTTTGTACGCACGTTAAAAATGTAACCGCAATAGATAATTACATTTAAAAATTTAGTAATTTGTCGTTTTATTGATATCAGAAATTTTAAAAATGTCACACTTAAGGTTTAATAATTAATTACTTTATAAATGTTACATTTGTGTTTAAATGTACAGGCAAATAACACAATAACTAGATCATCTGTCCGATTATTAAAAGCACGTAGTTAGACATTTTACTAATAATAAATCAGCTGTTAATTGTAAATACAAAAATACTATACAATTTACCACAACGGTTTGAATTCCTTAATTCCTTTTTGAATTATTAATCAATACTTGAAGTAGTAAAATGACACAATGAGAAGGTTTAAGCTTCAAATTGAAATATATGTTATGAGCGTACGTTAAAAGGTTCTCTCAAACAAAGGGCGAGCTTCTAGACAAAAATAAATAACGTGGGGAATTTTTAAGATTTTATAATTTGTATTTTTTAACAAACTTAAAATGAGGAAATGATAAATTTTATATTTTTGGGAATGTTTGGGCTTCAAATTGGTACATTTGTCATTTTGTCATGAGCCTAACTGGTGACGCCCAAACTAATGGATCTTACACAAATTTCTCCCATTTAAATAACATGGCGTAATTTTAAAATGTCAGTTGTTAAAATAAACTCAATTTATTGGATTTTTATATTTTGCTGTAACTCTGCAGTGTAAAACGAATAAAATGACACTTTTTTTACAAATTGGTAGAAAAATACCGACGTATAGGCCGATAATGTACTTTACCAACGATAATTCAATAATTTCAAAGCAAACGCATACGGTACACATGAAGCACAAACCTATAATAACGGTCGTTACACAATTAAGGGTCTGCTGTAGTGGTAGCCATCTTGGATTTTTATCCCATAAGAGCAATGTTAAATTTCAAACCATTTATTTCGTTTATTTTTTATCATAAAATTGTTTGCAAGGTCTCATTTTAAGCACAGTCACAATACGCATCCGTCTTGCAATTTAAATTTTTTTTAAATGCTTTTGATTTTGACATTTTGTAAGTACAAAGTTTGAATTTTTTCCCTAACACAATAAGAAATTAATAACGAAAAATAATTTGCAAGAAGGATCCGAAATTTTATAAAGAATATTCAGGTTTTTTTTCAACACTCAATTACAAAAGATAGACTTATAAAATGGTTTGAAATGAGGCAATGTCAGCGCAAGAAATTGCACTGTTTAGATAGGGATATAGTGAAAGGCGATTGCGTTCAGGTGGATTTCTCGTTTACTGGAGCAGACCCTTAACGTTCATAATTCAATAATTACGATAATTATACAATAATTTATATAAAACAGGAATGTACTTATTTATATAAATAATTTCAATATTTATATAAAACAGAAGGGTACTGTAAGCGGCGTAAATGTTCTAAATTTTTAGCTCTTTCGATTGAGCTATCAACCAACCTCGTCCTTTTTTATTTTTTCAAATAAATAAAAAAAATTAAAAAATGCATAAAATTAGAATTTTTATAGCCTTGAATGTTACAAAAAAAAAAATCATTGCTTGATGACATATCTAGAGATAAAAAATAAACACATTTTTTTTTTAAATCTTTACAATCGGTCCATTAGGAGAGGCTGGGCGATTGGAAATAGGTTTTCGACAAAAATCTTTTAATAATATAGATTATTATTTGAAAATATAATAAATTATAACAAAATACTACGAGATGCTCTTCTCTTTCAGTTATTGTTTTCTCACTTTAAAATAGGATTTACAAAACTTTTATAAATTAACGAAATGATTTATAAACGCAATAAAAAACAAATACTAAAATATACTTTATTATTAAAACTAATGAATAAAAACGTGAATCCAGAATAAATAAATAGAATAGCGTGATCGGACCAATGGAGAGCATAGCAGTTGTTTACGTTTACGCATCGACAAAACTATTTGGTCTCTGTGAAGTTGACACTAGGGGCGGGCACGTAATGTACAGTCCCAATAAAGAAGGTACAGTCCGCGCGGCGATGCTGCTGGCGGTACCTGTTGGCCTCGATCCAAACTTGGCATTTTCGACTGTTGAAAAGTGTTACCTCTGATAACATGGGGGTTTCGCTTCTTATAGTATTGTTTCTTCAATGGTTTTAGTTGGTAGTCTTATCACAAAACACATACCTAAGAAAACACTAATAAAACCAATATTAAATATTCAAAACATGATTTCCGAACGTAATCAATCAACTAACAAACATAAAAACACTACAAGTGATCAAATGTAAACAAAAACGTAGTAAACACAATGTCACAAACTTGTATGGTAAAACAGCTGTTATACTGGTGAACTAATTTCGTCAAGAAATTCAACAGAAGTATCGTATGTTTTTTTTAAATCAGCCAATAATTATGCTACAATGTCTACAATTATGCTACATTATGCTGTAATATAAATCGTTTTGAGATAGTTTCAAGTTTAGCTGCTAGATGGAAGCATCTATTAAATGTTCCTGAGCGTACGCTATACGTCAAAACGCACCGAAGGAAAAAAAATCCCGGCGTATCGCGTACGGCAAAACACGTTAAAGGGTTAATACGCCTTGCTTTAGGCCTACATAAAAAGTAGTAAAAGTTTTTTGTAATTTTTTTCATAAATGTAAAAAAGTTTTGTAATTTAGTTCCTATTAGAACTGTATAAAAATATTTATAAATTTCTTATTTTGAAAACACCAGTTTTTATGTTCCTACTACAAGACTGCTAACAAAACTAGGCCTATTTTGACTTGTAATTTAGGAATACTATTTCCTTTGCCCAAAAATTACATATTATTATAAGAAAGTGTAGAGAATAAATCAAAGAATTGAACTGTATACTTGTAAATTATTATTCCATAAAAGTATTTGACTTAGCTTACTTAAATTACAAAATTAGACGAAAAAAATGAAACCTCGCGGCGATAAATGACATACAAAAAAATACCGTTGGACAGCGTGGGAAGTGTTGGTAGTTGGTACATGGGTTGAGATCACTATCACGACGCTTTAACATCGTTTTTTTCATTATTTCTAATATTGGAATATGATATATGGAACTGTAAATACATTGTTAAGTTTTAGTTATTTAAGTATGTAAATATTTAATTCTATGGTTTCCCTCAATAATGCGATATTTTTAGCTAACTTACGCATTATTAACCTAAATAAAACATAATGTCCCCTAAAAGAAAATCTTTAGTAGGTAAAACTCAAGAAAAGAAAAAAACGACTACTATAAACCCCGGAATTGCAAAATAATGTTTCACTGGCTAAACCTTCTGCTTACTTTCTTACTGGCACACTATTTTTAACCTAAACTCAAAACCACATTTGTCATTTCAACGAGTGGTGTCTACTGTTCACAGAACTACTAATATATTAACATAATAACATGGCATTACAATAACTCATGCATTTGTCTTTAAAAAGTTAATAAACTACAGCGCTCACCCGTTTCATTTCATTGCGCATTGGTAACCAGAGATAATAATATTGGTAACTGCGTAGTTGGGCAGTATTTCAGGAAAGTTATAGATAGGTGATATTGTTTCAAAGGCTATACCCACGCGATCTATAGGTTTTTCAATGAAAACTACTCATCTTAGTGTGCCCGTTGACCAGTAGAATGCGGTGGTGTAAAAATCTCAAATTCTGAAAAATGGTAGGTAGGCTGTATCAGGGCTGTATTGTTCCTTCACCGACGAATAGTAGTATTCTGGTAGTATTGTAACACTCATACAAGTATGACGTTGCGCTCAGACCTCGTGGAATGTTGTACATTGTATAACATCGTATCCACGTGAAGTTTGTTTGACTATAATTTGTATTATTGTATGTAACATTAGTGCTGTGTATATGTATATAGGTCAAGTTAAATTGACTAGGTACGTCGAAAGTTTAATTTGTGTATACTGTGCATTGTTTAAATTATTATTTTACTATAGACAATCATGTTTATGTCAATACTGTATTTAGAATTTAATTTTAAATTGGACTACATATAAATAATGATAAAATTTCAGTTTAAACCAATATAACTAACGATTTAAGCAGCGTTTACACCAAATGTTGAAAACAAAATTTATTCTACCATGTTGTCAACAAGTTGGCAATAAGTGGAAAACAAGTTGACAACAAAATAATTTGCTTCACCTACACAAACAAAAGCGCTATGGACTTGGCCTTAATTACAACTGGAGATGACGCGATTGTCTGGCGCGCGGAGGTGGAGTGGAGAAAGTTGTCAACAAAATACTCCTCTTTTAGCGTGCGTCAACATGTTGACAACATTTTGTTGTCAACTTTCTTCGATCATTACCGACAACTGACGGGAAACGAAATTTTTGTAGTTGACAACGTCCAAAAGTTGTCAGTTGTCAACATTTTCTTAAAACTGGCAACAACAAGAAGTTGTCTCAACTTGTTGACAACTGCGATGTAAATGCGGCTTTATATTCATGATAGTTTTCACTTCTGTTGGCAATTCCCACGACTGCTTTGTTTGTTGTTATTTTTATTATGACTTGTAGTTGCAATCTGACTTAATCTGCGTACTGAGCCAATATTTACTAGGTATTGATTCGAGATAATAATACATTATAAAGCTATTATTGGCTGAGCCTAAACCATCTCTATATTATTATCTAAAGACTGACTGAGCTAACCTCAGCTAAACCATAGAATGGAAAAAGTTACGAGATTTTCCCACACCACCTAACAATCGCTTGTTTTATGTTGCAGTTAATATCTATCTACATTAACTGCCTGTTCATTCTATGATTTTAATTGGTATCTGGTATCTATCTGTGACTCGTAAGAAGGTGATTGGAATGTAGTGTTTATATTTCTTGAAAATGTTTTTTTTGTTGTAAAGTTAATTGTGGTATTTAATGAGGGATATGTTATTGTTTTAATTTTTAAGTAATTTATGATATAAGATATGCCAGCGAAACAAAGGAAAATAGCCATAATGGGCTACAGATCAGTTGGTAAGAATGTTTTGTAATGAGAGTGCTTATCAGCTGAAATTCATAGTTTATACAATATCAACTTTACATTGGTTTATTGGATTTTTTTATTGTGCAACATAATTTACGATTGATGATGACCTTGAACTACTAAGTTAGCAGCTTGACCATTACCCAATTTTTATTGTTTTATGCTTCATAATTCATAATTGTTTTTTACCTAACATTAAAATATGCCTGCAGTAATTCAAAATTATGTCATTTCATAGGCCTAACATAAACATTGACTGCTTGGATTTGTTTGACACCTAGTTATGGTACTATACTTTATTATCCTTTATTTGGACAGCTGCTAAAACAGAATTTTTAATAAATTGAACCCCACTTTCTGACCTTGAACAGAACTGTACTGTTAACACTTTACAAGCCATATGCTATTCATGAACCAATATTCATATGCCAAATATCTGAGAAAATGTCTTAGGGTAATGTAAGCTTATGTGGAAAGTTATTTTTGTGGTAGTTCTAAAATTCATATCAAAAATATAAATCTGTTCAAAATTTATATAAAAAGTTTTTAGCCAACAAGATTTTTGCAATCAACTTTTAAATGCTTTAAACTAACTTAGATCCAAAAAATTTAAAAGGGTGTAAGTTTACAACATGCCACTTTGCTGATATCTTTGTAGACAATGATTTTTTTTAGGGATGTAAGAAGTGCTACCAACTTAATAGGCCTAGGTACTGTGACTTGAGACTGTAAATACTTCAATCTATTTGTTTTTAGGTGTTGGCACTTCTGCCACAATAGGCGTGTGGTGGCGTGTTGTAAACTTTACCCTTTAAAATTAATAATCCTATAACTTGCAGCAAAATTTTTGCTATGGCCATATTTTCTAGTCAGAGCCTACCTAATAACTTAATATAATGGCAGTAAATCTAAGAAATCCATAACTTAATAGCTAGTTTTTAATAAAACTGTGATATAAAACTTATGTATATGTTTACAAAATGGAAACATACTGCGACTACTAGAGCTATAAGTTAGAACTTTGGGCTTTTTCATTTTCATCGATTCAAAATACATCTATGCAACAAATACATACTTGTTATACACTTCGGATTGATTCAATGTATGAAATCGTGAACATCGATGTTTATCGAATATCCATAGTTTGATGTAAAGTACGATAAACATTAAGTACGGTATTTATGTATTATAGAATTTAACTGAATACTATACTGGCCTACATTTTATGTAACGTAGTGCTATGTGAGGGTTAAAAATATAAGAAAATACTATAAAACAAATTATTATTAATAATTACAAATATTAATAGTAGACCTAATTACTAAATAAGTTAAACCCACCTTTTAACCTAGCTTACGTTTGGTTTTTAAATAGACTTGTAAGACAAAAAAGCGCACTTAAAATGTAGGCCTAACTAGTTAATGGATAGAAAAAAGAACCATGTATTTATTTAATCAACAAAATTGTAATTAGTGACATGTGAAATAAATGTTAAAATCTGTAAAAGTGAAGTGTTAACAGCATTTAATATATAAACTGGACAGAGGAATGAAATGAACTACGAAAGAGATAACAAACGACGGAAGGTTAACAACGGCCATTAATTTTTTGTTCCGTTCAGAGCGCGTAGAATTGAATAGAGGTAGACATATAAATTTAACTTTTTGAATAAACTATTAATACAATAATTCCTGTGGCAAATATTTTATCAAATATAGATTTAATGACTACGGTAATATTAGGCCTACTAAATTCTGGACAATATATAAAAACTTTTTTTATAATTTTAATGGATTAAAAAAAATATACTCTCTAGAGCCTAAATAAAAAATAGCCTTAAATTTAAAAATGCAATGGAAGTAATAACATTATTAGGCCTATATGACCTGAATTGTTTTAACAGAATGTGACCAGGAGGAGAATAAGGAAAATTTTAATAACAAGTTACGACAAAATTAACTAGAAATAGACAAAACATTAGGAGAGATGGAGATAAGATGTCCAGTTGACACAGGAAGGTATGCCATGTGAATATAAAAAGAATGGCTCTTACAAAATAAAATAAAAAATTAGGAAAATTCAGAGAGTTACCAGAAGACTAATAACTTAGGTAGACTAATTACCTGCCGAAAATCCTAAAATTATATATCCTACTTAATAAAATTGTAGATCAGGAGTTCATGCAAAATTTGAGTTTATTTAAATATCACAAGAAAGTAGACACAAAATTTACTATAGTAGACAACATACAAAATTATGAAAATATGTAGGCTACAAATTAAAAGGAGTAGGCCTACCGGTATATTAGTTAGAAAATGGAAAATTGTGATCCCTCAAAATTTAATAAATAAATTGATAATAGCAGCCATGAGTATTATATGCATTGTATAACATTGCAAAATTACAGGAAAATTTCACTTTTGGAAAGATGAATACGCATATTAAGAGTAGGCCTATAATTAGAATTTGTGAGTTATGTAAGACTACAAATCAAAAAAAATTGGATAAATAAGAAGTATAAATACTCAGAGGCCAAAGGATCTAATATCAGTATATTTTTCTGGACCATTACCAACAAGAAGCAGAGGGGTGAAATATTTATTTGTAGTGATGGATACGTTTTCAAAAATTGTGCAGGCTTGCCCAATAAAAAAGGCAACAACTATGAGTGCTATTAGGAGTAAGGATAATTATGTAACAAAATACTTAAATGCAAAGAAGGTACCTGCAGTCAAATCATGAAACTCAGTTTGCAAACCAGGGATAGATTCGTTATTTAGAAGATCAAGATATTATACCATATATTCGCCAGTAAGAAGACATGACAGCAATATGGTAGAATGAGTACATAAAGAAATAGGATGATATCTAAGGACTTAATGATATAATAATCACCGCAATTGGAATACATTTTGGTTTGCACAATGATCTCGAAGCCCAGCACGAGTTCTTCAAGTGCTAATAAAACAACAAGAGTAAGCGTGTGACTCACAATACAGCAAAAACTAGTGATAATTAATAACTTGAAAAAGGAGAAAATAGAAACTCCATAATGTGTGATTTCAATATCGGTTCTCCGATTATTTATGATATAAAAAAAACAAAAACAGGATCTAAAAAAGTTTGCTACTCAAGCTGTTACAGCAAAGAATACGGAATCAAGACACACACTGAAGAAAAGTAAATGGTTTGGGTCATTCCATATAATCAACACAGGGTATAAACCTGACCACCTCAGAATTTGATGAAATTTGGTATGAAAGTTGTCTCATAGAGATAAGAAAAATTCCAATTTTTTTCAAATATCGTAAACGGTTTCAAAATTACGGCTATGTAAAGTTCCCCAAAATCTGCCAAAAAAACGTAACCATATATATTGAAATCACCATAGCTTTTCTCCTAATTGAGCTAGAGAGATGGGAGTTTTGTCATTTTACTCAGTTTTAAATGCTCTTTCTTTTGATGAACAAAACAACATACTTTGTTACAAAAAGTTTTTTGAGACATCAAATTCAAAATTTTGATTTTAATTTTCTCAAAAAGTGCATTTAAAAAAAAAATCCTATTAATAGTTTATACTTTTGGTACCGGTAAGTGATTCTCAAAATTTCAAACTGGGAGGCTAATGGGTTCATAGTTAAATAATAATTTAATGTTGAGGACAACCTTCATACCAAATGTCATCAAATTTTGAGGTGGTCAAGTAAATTTTTTTATTTTAGTGTGTTGATTTCATACGGAATGACCCGTTTAATAAATGCAATAAACCATACAAGTGAGATAACATCAACAAATATCTGGTGTGATCTGGGTGGCTCAGTTGGTAGAGCATTACCACGGAATGGTAAAGGTCCTGGGTTCAAATCCCGGTTTTGTGTCACTTGTAATTTAATTATAGAAAACTAAACTTGAAATTTTTGACTGTGCCTTGTAGGCTACACTTAGTTTTATTGCCAAAAGAGAATACCAGTGACTGGACTTATAGTTTCGATGGAACAGTCTCATCGAGATTTGAATACCGAAAGTGCTTGTGTGTTTTCTGACGGTTGGCTGCAAAAATTTGATACGGAATCCGGAAGCTGGATGTGGCTGGAGAGAGCCTCATATATATATAAGGACAATTCTAACTCTCGGTCAAATTTACAATGCCGATGAAACCGGTCTTTCATGATATTGTTTGCCTACGTCTACTCTGGTAGATGAGAATGAAAAATCTGCTAAAGGATTAAAAAAAAGACATTGACTGTTTTGTTGTGTGAAAATGCTTCTGGCGACCATCAGCTGACTCCCATTGTGATTGGTAAATATAAAAACCTAGAGATTTAAAAAGAATCATTAACTTCATTCATTAACTTCATTATGATGCACAGAGCAATGCATGGATGACAGCAGATTTGTATAAGAACTGGTTTTTCCATTGTTTTGTACCAGGAGTAAAGGAAAACTTGTAAAAAACGTGGCATGCCAGAAGACAGCAGAGCACTTTAGTTGTTAAGACAACTGTACCACTCATCCTCCTGCTTCTGATTTGGTTTGCGTTAATATTTTTGCAGTTTACCTACCACCAAATGTCACTTCCTTGATTCAGCCGATGGATCAAGATGTGATTCAAAATTTCAAGTGTTTCTATATAAGATCTTTTGTGCAAGGCCTGTTGGACGCTGACTTTAAAGTATCAGACTTCCAAAACAATTTAACGTTAAAGATGCAATTTTTGCAATTGCCTTAGCTTGGAATCAGGTGAAAGAAATGACTCTCCAGCTAAGCTAGCGCAAACTTTGGCTTAATGATTAATTTGCGAGTCAAAATCAAAATTTTACCAGTAATGGTCAAAAATGGTGCTAGATTTGATAAAGCCAAACAACCCTAAAAGAGATGTATCCAGTATGGAAGTTATAGACTGGATTGAAATCGCCAAAAGTGTGCCAGTAGTCAAAAAAAGACTGATGAACAGATTAACCCACAAACAATAATGAAAAAAATAATAATAACAGGTTTAGGAGGTGGAATCAGATGAAGAAGAAGGATCCGCTTCAGAAGAAGCTGAAGTCTCATGGAAACTGGCTTCTGATGCATTGTATATATTTATAAAATTTACCGAATCCAACAAAAGTTACAATTACTCATAAATTTGTTTGTAATCCGTAATGACTTAAAGAGAGATTAGGTTATAATCAAGGAAGCAACGTGATATCAGAGACTTTTTTTAAACAATAACGCTCATGAGTATTAATTTTGTTTGTGCATGAAGTGTTTTTTATTTACATGAATAGCCTATAGAATTAAATAAATATTAAATTTTTCTACTCTATGCTTTTTTTTAAACCTCGCAGAATAACGAAATGGATACTGTATGTACTTTGTAGGATATTTGTATCTTCTGCACAATATCATACATATATAATCTATAATGTGCGTAAACACGTAAAATAGATGTTTTATTCGTTTGCATTTTTATCTAGAGTGATTTATATTCTTAGTATTCTTGTTAAAATTATTGAGGTTCGATAATCTGGCAAAATCGCTAATTCACCACTTTCGTTTCGGATTAAAGAAGTTTTACTGTACCTAGAACCCTAATTCATCATGCCAAATTTCATGATACTATTAGCCACATTGCATGCGAATAAACATTATACCATAATTTAGTTTTCCAAATTAAATACTTTATTAATGTTCTAATAACTATGTCACTTTATTTTTTTGTTATGTTTTTGCTAAAGCTTGAATTAAATAAATAGAGAATAACGTTTAGTTTAGACTTATTTAACCGGTCATATTTAAATTATTTGTATAGGGGTTATTAAACAAAGACTTCTGCTCATTCTCTGATAGAAAAGGAACAGATTAATTTCCTGATTAAATTATTTTGTACATAGTAGTGTTTCATTATTAATGGGGTTTTCCCCCTCTTTCCTCCTTCTGTTTACAGGGAAGTCGTCACTGAGTATTCAGTTTGTTGATGGACAGTTTGTCGACTCTTATGATCCAACAATTGAAAATAGTGAGTATTTAATACCGTTCAAAGTTAATTGTATAATTTAGTCGATTATTATTTGTATTTCCTTAATTTCATTGGTGAATAAGAACCATTAAAAAAAATGTAAGTCCACTACATTAATTTATTTTGGTAAATGGATGTTTTCTTTAACTATGATCATATCTTCATATTTGTATTCATTACAATCTCATGGTTCAGCTGCTGCTATTTAGTCTGAGCTAGTCCGAATGTGCATGTTCAGTTAAAAAAATGGATTTTTACCTTTTAGAGTCATTTTAATGATTTTAAACTACAGTTTTGCAGATCTACATTCAATATGTATTATCTATAAAAGCACAATTTCAACTTCATAATTATTACAGTGTTCAGACAAATCTGATTTGATTTGAAAAAGATGGATGATCATCTTATGTTTCAAGAATAAATAATTACTGTGAAAAACAGATTTTTTTTTTAATGTAACCTTATAGACAAATTTATAAATTATTATACTTATTTAGTTTACTTGCAATTATTTAATAATGTATTACAGTGAATTTTGGGTATTTGAATTTAGTTAGAAAGATTATAGCAAAAATTGAATACTTGATCATATTCTGTAAGTTTTTTTTTAACCTGAAAGAGTATCTCAGGGAAAGGACCGCAGTTAAATTTAAGTTGGCACTACTGTTTAAAGATGCGTCAGAGCTCCAAGGCCACTGGTGACTTTATGTTTTTTAGAACCTCCCCTACTCTCTCCTACACAAGTAAGAGTTGGGCAATGCTTTTACGACAGTTGACGAAATGTTTTTGTGCGGTCTTTTCCACACTGTGCGACTTCTCGCGTTACTAGTGTTTGCGGTCTTTTTGGCCTCATGCTTGTGTTTGTGTTATTGGATTTGTTTTGATTTAAGTTCATATTTTTTATCATTATGGAAGACAGATAGCAAAGAAGGATTTTAAATTAGTTTGACAGGGTAGAAAAAGATTAAGACATTAATGAGAGGCTACAACGAGAAAGGGACATGGCAAGGAGAAGGCTATGTTGTAATAAAAACGTAATAGTGTGTGATTTGGATGAGGAGTACGATGATGAAGAAGATAATTTGTTGAACAGTGATCATAATTCAGAAACTGACCAGTCTGGTGAATCTGATAAAGAAGACTCGAATACATAACATCTTCAATACATCGGGAAAAATGGATAAACAAATTGGAATTATTTGCCAAAAAGGTCTGCAGGCAAAGGAAGAAGGGAAAAAGAAACATTTTAAAATAATTCCTGTTCTGTTTTATAACAAATAATATCAGAAATAATTTGTATACTCTCATTAAGTTATATTTATAGTAATAATGATCATTTATTAGGCTACTATTATATTTTATGTAAACATGCTAGTCCAACACAGTCTAGTTATTACTTGGTTGTTTTTCATTAAACAGTAGTTGTTACATTAGTTCAATCTCTTATAAATGTCTTCACTATCATCATAATAATATAATAAAGATAATATAATAAATAATCATAATAATAATCATTTTACTAATATAATTTTGTTTTAGTTTGCATAATACACTGTTTTTATGTATTAATAAATATTAACTATATGGTTATATTACTGTAATATAATAAAGCAATTACAAACACAAATTTACTTTTCATTAAAACATATTAATTAACACATTAAAAACTAATTAATAAGCTTTTTTTATATACAAATTATATTGTATCAATATTTTCTTACAAATATTTCTAAAATAAGTGTTTTTTGAAAAACGTTTTCCCATACGCGGTGTTTTAAACCGCATGCGAGTTCTCACGTTAAAAAACTAATGCGACCTCTGAAGGGTTAAAGAAAATTATATTTTAGTATTTATTAGGATTTTTAACAATACAAACATCATCAGAATTGGTCTGGTAAAACTCTAGAAATAAGTATTTTTATAGAAACAAAAAAGATTATTATATATAATACTTCTTATATTATTACTATATAGATTTGGTTATTGTAAGAAATTTAAATTCCTGATAGGGGATTATTACAAAATATAAAATAATTTAAATCTGAAGATTCTTTTTTTCCATCAATCTCATATTAACTTATTCTTCTTCCTCAAATGGATTGTACCATTTTGGATCTTGCTTCTGTACAATCCAGGTAGGCCCCTTCATTCCAGCTTGTCCCTATCCATACCAGAAGATGATTCCTTTTCATCGTAGAAACAGACGTACACACTCCATGTACCTGTCTGAGTTCAAAATGCCTATTCTATGGGTATGTCTTGCGGGACAGTCTTAATCTGTAGCTATTCAAAGTTAAGCTCAGATAGCTTTCTTGGGATTGTTTTATTAATCTTTTATTATTAATGGCTAGAAAAATATTGATAAAATTTACAAAAGACTGATTTTAAACAAAGCAAATTTTCATAAAGAAGAAGAGAAGCGTTTATACACAGGCCTATTAATTAGTTTAAAAAAAAGTTGTTAAGGAAAACATGAATTATGTAGAGTTAAATTTGTTTTGTATTGCAGCATTTACAAAAACAACAAGAGTGCGTAGTCAAGAATATGATCTAAAATTGGTAGATACTGCAGGTCAGGATGAATACTCCATTTTCCCTGCACAATATTCTATGGATATCCATGGTTACGTACTGGTATACTCAATAACATCATCAAAATCATTCGAAGTTGTTCAAGTTATTTATGACAAGCTGTTGGATATGACTGGAAAAATCCAGTAAGTGATTTTTTTTTATTACATGGCTGTTATATGTTTTATATTTACTTGACTGTGACCGACTATATATATAATGTTTTTTTTATACGTAATTTTTTTTACTAAAACCACTTCATAATTTTTCTTTATAATGCAAAGAGTATTATTCAAATAGTTGGTGCTATTTGAGACTAATTGGGTACATTACATTTCTGATATTTGGTATGTTTGGCACTTTAGGTGTGACGGGTTATCAAATGTTCAACTAAAATAGGATTAATAAATTTAATAATAAAGTTAGAGAGATTTACTTTAAAAAAATTTTAAATAGTAAATTTATTTTAAAATACAAAGGTAAACTTAAATTATGACTTTGTAAATTTTATACAATAAACTCATTTAGTATACTAATTTAAATTGCTGAACAAAACCACATCGTTGGAATAAGTTGGAATTGGCCAGACACTGTTTTAAATATCTGTATATATTTACAGCATGAAGCTCTCTCTTTTTTTATATATACACAGGAAAATTTAACATTTCTGTGTCATTATAAAGATAATCATATTCTGCAAAAATGGTGTCCTATTATATAGCCAAACCGATTTAAATGCCCTTTGAAAATATGTGCTCTTCTAAGGAATGCTGAATTACCGGAAGTTTATTGTCTATCCTATTTATATTACTATTTTTTCACTAGACAAATAAATTTAAAATAAGTGATTAGCAAACTACTTCATAATAAAACATTTTTCAAATTCTCTGGCATATTTCTGAATTATTGGAGTCATTCTGAAATAATCCTTTTATTATGCATGTAAAGTTATTGTATTCTACTTGTTTTTTTTTTTTTCAAACAACCAGAGCATGTACAACAGCACAAACAGTCTGTGTACAAATTTATTAATAACCTGTCAGTTAAAAAACAAAAATTGCCAACTGTGTTAGGGTCAGGATTTAGCCCTTTTTACCCGGGTTCAAACAGTTAAATTGGTAATGTCTCAATAACGATACATCAGTGGTTCAGTTGTAGAATGCTCATTTTATATCTATTTAAACAAATTATCTCAACTCATGATATTATTTGTGTTAAATATCATGACAAATATATAATACACCTACTGACTGAAAAACCATCTCAAACCTAATTTTAAACGTTTAAAATCAAATAGGCCCAAACTGACTACGGTAAACTTTACTCCATGTTTATAAGTCCAATTGTACCATTGATTCGTCGCACAACAGCTCACTAATTCACCAATCATTGTTAAAGGTTTGATGCAATAGTTCAAATGTTGGAAAGACTCAAATTTTTCAATTATTACTTTGTTATTAGTTCAAGATTCACAGTTCTTTTTAATATTTAATAGAATAGTTTATCGTCGTAATACAAATCGGAACTTCTCCATCCTAAATCACTTATTAATCATCCCAGAATTGTTCACATAGATGTATTAATCTGTGCTTGACCTTATCAAAAACTTTCAGAAATGTTCACGAAGAAATTGTTAACACATTACCTTATTATTATTAATTTCACATCAAAATTATTATAAATTTTGCGACAGAACAACTTTTATAACCCCATATTAAGAGTTCCAAATAATACATCTATTTATTTATTACCATTAACCACATTAGGCTACAGCAATTAACATAAAAAATGCCCATGTCAGGTGGAGTCACGCCTGTCAGTGTCATTCAATTAGCCCTTGGGTATAGAGGCCTACGCATGCCATTACAGTTGAATAGTTTTGTTCATTTGTTAAAAGTTGGTTAGTTGTTTTGCCCTGTTATAGTAATTGTCAGACAAAAATTTTGAAATGCAGTTGCTCTCCTAAAATTTAATAAGTATTTTAATTAGTAATTTGACTGTGTTTGTGACTTTGTCTGAGTAATTCTTGCTTTCATTATATTTTGAATTTGAATGATTGTTGTTATGTTATGTTACTCTAACTGTGATTTTATTATTATATATCAGACTGATACATGACCATATACTGATATATAACATCAGACCTATGTTTTAACTCTTCTTGCGCTGTAGACGAATATAACCGCTATGTTTGACTTTGCTCAAAACGCTGTGGACAAATATATTCGCTTTTAAACATTGAGTGTATTGTCAGGTCTAAGTAGTTTTCAATTTTGCCGATTGAGTGCAGCAGTTATTTATTGGGTAACATATCCCTTGGTTAAAAAACACAATGGCAGTCGACTCCGCCCTCCGACTGTTGTGGGAGGAGCACCTAAGTTGGCGGACTACACCACTTGTGCTCTGTTTCGAGTAACGCTAACGCTGTAGACGAACTAACTCGCAAGCCAGTTCACTTGCAGACTCCGTGCGAAATAAACCAACTTTAATTAAACAATCTATTTTTTCCTCCCATGTCTCAGTTTTTGGTATAAGAAAATAAAAAAAAAAATTAGTGTTGACTTATTGAGAACTTAATTTTTTGAGGGCATGTAGCATTACAGTGTGAACGGTCCGAAATCTCCGTAGCGCGGGAAGGGTTAAATAAAATATTTTCGAGTGTTATTTTGACTGGAAACCTTATGTGGTGCCGTGTTTTAACTTTTAACTTTAATCAGTTAATTTGGTTTTAACTTTAATCAATTAATTTGGTTTTAACTTTAATCAGTTAATTTGGTTTTAACTTTAATGTTATTTTTTTTCTGGCATTAACTTTAACTTTAATCAGTTAAATATTTTGGTTAACTTTCCCAAGTCTTAATATACAGACAATGCTCAACACAAAAAAAAAAAATTGGCACGCTGTAAAAACTCATCCAGTGCATAAAAACAATTGTTCACCAGATACATAGATAGTGTCTTTTTGAACTTTCTTGGACAATTTACTGTCCTAATATGGTCAGGCAGTTTATTAAACAGTTTTATACCACTATAAAATTGGGACTTCTCAAGAGAAGTCTTTTTGTAAGAAGGATAAGTAAGTAAATTTGTACCCCGTATAGCATATCTAGAGCCTTGTTGTAGATTACCAAATATATGAAAATTTGTTTTGACAAAGTCAAGAATATTTAATACATATATACAAGGCAGAGGCAGTATTTTATACATCTTAAATAAAGGTCTACAAGATTCACTACGTTTTAGATTAAAAATAATCCTAATATTTTTTCTGGATAGTTAATACCTGTTGTTTACTGTTCACCTAATTTCCCCAAAACAAAACTTTATACTCTTACTAGTAGGCCTGTGCGAGCCTAGATTTTTGAGTTCGAGCCGAGCTTTTTATATAGCTCACGAACTCGAGCTTTTGACAAGCCGAGCTTTCTTATTACTTACTTCAATGTAGTACTAGGTAACAATCGGGGATTAAAACGATAAATACTTAATTTTAACAGCACTAGAGTAAAAAAAGTAGGCCTAATATATAGGCAAGATAACATTACAACAAACGTATTATATTACACACAAACATACCTATGAAATGAAGACATAATTTCATAATAATTAATTAATCATCATTTCTTACTTTCTTGATTTATGAATCTTTATTTACTTCTGTAATGTAATTTTTTAATTTATATTTAACCCTTGTGGTTTTTGAACCTTTACTTACTTGCCCAAATGCTGAGTTGTAGTTGTACCATAAACATAAAATAATTTCACCCTTTGTTACAGATTTGAAACACTTTGTGTGGTCATATTCTACAAAATTTTTTTGTTTGCTACTTAATAAACTACCTTTTATTTTTTAATTTTAATTTTTAAATTATATAGGTTAAGTTTTGATATTTCCGATAACAGAGAGAATAAATTTGATTCAAGATCGCAGATACTATTTAGAGGACGAACTATAGTGCAGAAAATAATATATCGATAAAAATGCCCTATTTTTTTAGTATGTTCATAAAAGTGGACTAATTAATATTTGATTCGCTTGTGGGCAGTGGCGGGATAATTTTGTTGGCCATGATGGCAAAAATACGAAAAACAACAAAATCTATAATCGACGAATACATACACAACGATAAATCACCGTTACTTTTGGTAACGAGAATGTATCTGTTACCGGCTTTCATAATATCATGATGTTATTCTTTGTTCCTTTTCGATACTATTTTTGTATTACTTTTTCACTCTATAATTTTTGTTTTCATGTTGACACTTTTCGGCAGATTAATAACTACCGTGTTCGTAAAGAAAACATAGCTATTCCGAACTCGCATTAAATGACGAAACTTACAGATTCTGTTGCGACTTATTATTACGGTAACAGGCAACAGCAGAACAATGAACAGTGATCATTGCGTTATTTCCGTTGTAACGAAACGTTGTACAATCCAGTCAGCTCTGATTTCAACCGTTTTTCACCTTTGTCCTTTACTGCTATGTGCGTCGTCTTCATACCGTGCACTATGTATTTTTAGCTCTTCAGTAGACGATGAAATATGGGCACGTTGGGAACGTTTGTTAAAGAAAATAAATAAATATACTGTTTCTTAAATAGTGGGTGCTATTTTCATTGACTTATGAGGGGTTTTATTTAGGGATGGGTCGGTTCCATTTTTTTTTGGTTCTAGAGTCAAATCGGTTCTTGGTTCCCGGTTCTAGAGTCAAATCGGTTCTTGGTTCTATTTATTATTCACGGAATTTAACAAGAATTTAAGTGTAAAATATAAGATTTAATTTAAACACTGAAATGATTACGGTACCCTAAGTATGTTATTTACAGATAATTAAAAAAAATGGGTGTGCATATGACCACACAATAGAAGTGAAAACTTCTATGCGAATTTTACAGCGTGTAAAATGAATATTGATTAACTACTGGATTTTATTAACATTTTATTTCTTGGTTAATAAATAAATAAAATAATTACTATTATTTTCAAATTTTTAGTTCGGTTTGCTTTTAAAGTATTATTTACATTCTTATTTTTTAGTCTGGGGACCATGATCAGTGCTCACTTACATCCAAGAAAATTAATGAGCTGCCGAAGTTTTTGTATATCGTCGTGAATATAAAGTTTTTAATGACACCTGAAAACGTGTTTTGGGGACCATGATCAGTTCTCACTTACTACACCCAACAAAATTAATATTGCATTGTCATCGGTCCTTGATAAGTGTGCAAAGTTTCAATCTAATCAATCCGACGTTTTAAAGGGGGTGAAAATCACGTCGTGTTCTGGGGACCATGATCAGTGCTCACTTACTACACCCAAAAAATTAATATTGCATTGTCATCGGTCCTTGTTCTTCATATATACTATACACAAGGATATATATATAGAAGTTTTCACTTCAATAAAAGTATTCAGCTAAGTTAAATTACGGACAAAAAGAAGTCACTCTCAACGTCTATTATAAAATATTGCCACACTTTCGATGCCATTGATGAAAAGACTAGCCTACTCTGGTTAAGTTTCCACATATTCTCAACTAACTAAACTTAACCAAATTAATATGTTAATTCAATAGAGCGTCGATTTTCTGAAAGCAGAAATGTACTGTAAATAAATAATTACATTACAGTACTACACTTAATAATTCCGATTTTAAAGTTTTTTACTCGCATAATCAGCCGAGTTGTAAACTTTAGGGAGTTTGTGGTAAAAACGGAACAGCGGTCGCTGTTGAGTCACCCGAGCGCATGGCCGACCGCTGCTGTCAGTCGTTAGTGAGTTCACAGTGAATTTAATTACCCGAACAAATTGGTTATCAGAAGTCCCTCGGTCCCAATTTGTTTCTAAAAATCGGCGCTCTTCTGTATTAACTAATTGCGGTATCTAAAACAAAATGAATAAAACTCTGCACTAAAACTGAATACTGTACGTATTTACACACAGCGTTATTAACTTGATAACTTTGTTCTAACAAGTTGTTCAGACTTCGGCGGGACTAAACTGACGCCGTCGAATGAAATTTTCGATGATTGAAGTTCCGATTATTTCTGAACTCATCCGAATTGAACGTTCAGAAACAAAACATATAATATTCCGAGCGTTAACACAATCCTAGTCAATCGTAAAAAAATATTATGCCTAATCGGATTCCGAATAATTTTATTTGACACGTTTTCTTGCGTAATTATTTTAATAATTTATTTTTTTTTTTTTAACTTTTATGAATAATAAAGGGATTATTGATTGTTATAATCACTGATAGTAAAAAAATAATAATTTAGGGATAAATATTAATTTACAAAGGCTACATTATCTGATGAAATGAGTGCATCAAACTGGCATTCACGTCCACCATCGCCACACGATCGAGCTAAATTGCAACGTATGTCGCGTTCAGATAAACTAACGCGAAGAGTTTAGTTTTATAATAACCGAAAATGTGTGAATATTATTTTATTCTCTTTTGTTTTGTACCACTATAAAGGGGTCGTTTCAATTGCCGAATTCACGTCAATATTCGACATCAATCGGGTCCGGTTCTAGAACCGACTTTTTAGCTCATCGGTTCTCGGTTCCGATTCCGCGAAGAACCGGCGGAACCGAGAACCGGTATCGGGAACCGACCCATCCCTAGTTTTATTACTGTCGGAAGTAAAAAGCTCGGCTCGAATTTTTTCAAACTTTTTTTATTTTCGAGCCGAGCCGAATACTAAAAAGCTCGGCGTTCGAATACTCGATCTTCGAATACTCGTACAGGCCTACTTACTAGCAGTGAATAGATGTGAGCATAGTAAACCATCATGGTAGTGTTTAGGACAGTTGCTCTTAAAATTAATTGTCAAAATCAAATAATAGGCTCTATTTAACATCATTGTAAGGCCCAATATGTCGCCACGTGAGTGTTATCAACCTCAATACCAAGAAATTTTACAGATCTGGATGGAGCTTTAATACTGAGCAGGTAGCTGTCATCATTAGCTACTCATTTTTTCTAGCTGGTATGAAAATTTATTAGATGTGTTTTTTCCAAATTTAATATAGAAACGGGTATTTTTTACCAATTGCTGATTTTATCAAGATCATGTTCCAAATTTGTCTTCAATTGTAACAACTGTTGTGTCGTCAGCAAAGAGGATTAAATTTCCATGGTCCACTTTGAATTATACGCATTGAGACCCTGTGATGAACTAACCCGGCGTCATGCACCACTATACATGTTATTTCTTTCGAATCCTACTGCTGACTTGTCCATAACTCGCACAGCAACTTTATCCAACTCAAATAGTAATCGCTGTTAATTTGGCAAACATCAAGTTGCGTAGTAATTGTCATCAAGGCTCATAGCAACCATTGTCAAGGTGCATGTAAAATAATTTACATTGGAAATTATTTTGCTATGTCTGCATGTATAAGAAAATATTTTATATTTGTTAAACTTGCGACGATTTCGTCTTTGTTTAGCACTTGATGACCGATGTCACTGTCACTGTCAATTTATCCACTCGGAAATGTAATTTTCCTCCACCTCAGTATAACCTTCCAACTGTTGAAAAACTTGAACAAATTCAGCGTCATCAGCAGATTGCATTTCGGTTTGTTCACTTTCTTGTGACATGTTAGGCCACAATTTTTTCCAGCTCTTTTGAAGAGTAGACGGTTGAATTTCTTCCCATGCTTCTGATGCCAAATAAATGACATCTTTGATTGTCACTTTTTTAAGAAGGTCCATAAAGTTTGTAGCTGGATCTGCTTCCTGTTGTTCCAAGAGCGATAAAATCAACTTTTTCTCTTTTAAAGACTTTTTTGTTGTTGGCACAAAGTTTTCAAAAAACCAGTCCTTAAAAATTTTAGCATTCATCCATGCTGAGTTTTGGAATTTGTACTGGGCTAGTGGAACACTTAAATTTACATTTTTAAATGTCCTAGGTTTAGCAGATTTCCCTATAACCAAAAGTGGAAACTTTAGATCCCCAGAAGCATTACTGCAGGGCAGCAAAGTTATACATTCTTTCTTAACTTTGTGGCCTTTCGCTACTGAGTCTAATTTAGAAGCTAAAGTTTTTTTTGGCAGCATTTTATAATTTAAACCAGTTTTGTCTGCATTGAACACTTGACAAGGTTGTAAGTTTTCATCTTTCAAAAATTTTTCAAAATTTTCTTTGAATTTCTCGCTGGCACTACTGTCACCTGACTAAATTTTACCACTTACTCCGATTTCACGGATGCCCTGTCGCTCCTTCCATCGGACAGCCAACCCACACTGGCAGTAAAATTAGGGTCGCCTTTCAACTTTTCATTCAGTTTGAGCGCGATCGTTTGCAACTTTACACTATAATATACATTTTATATAATTAGTTAATTTCTCCTTTTTTTTTTAAATGCCCCATGTTGTGAGCCAAAATTATAAAGTAGATGTCCTTAAGATGTTCTGAAAAAGTACAATCGTATTTCAACAAACAAATTCTATAAATAACTGACTCCTTTTTGTTTAACCAAGCTTTAAGTTTATTCACTAGTATTATAGCCCAGTCGGTATAGGTTACAACTACCAGTAATTTGCAATACGGCTGAATTTTTTTTTATAAGTACTTTAAAGTATGTAGATTAACATAAAAAAAGTTTACCAGTCTATCGATTTCCCAAAGTCGAAAAAAAAAATCGATTATTATTTTTTTTTTCCGATTATCCTTAATATTTCGAGCTGGGATGAAGATAGAGGAAAATAAAAAATACCACCGTGTAGGGGAGGTATTTTTCAACAAAAAAGTTCATATGTATTTATTTCGTCCGAGCAATGGTTTGTCTGGAAAAAATTCGATAATGCAGGTATGTATTTTGCAGCAGGGGAAATCACTAAAAGGGGACATCTTATTCATATATGAAGCGTTGGCTCATTCTAAATTGGCCGAATTTTAATATATCGAATTGAAACTTGACATAGGAGTTAAAATATATATTTTAAACATTTATGCTGAGTCTCAGCTTGTTAGTCTCAAACTCGACACTTTTCAGGAGAGCAGTTTGAAATTTTACCCCGAAATTCAGATATTTTTTTACCTAGTACAATAAATGCCAATAAATAGATATCTTTGCCTCAGTTTTGGTTTATCCTTTAGTTTCTTTACATAATTTTGTTTTTTATGATTACCAATTATTTTGAAAATTAAAGAGGACATTGGCCCTTTTAATACAAAGTTTTTGAATATTTTCTGACATACATTGGCCCTTTTGCCTATCATTATTGTCTGTATTTTTATTATTTTGTTTTATTACTTGCTAAAAACATCTTATAAACGAAACTAATGAAAGGTTTGAGGTGTTGGTTAGTTAAAAAATAATAATGTTGCAGATAACTGCTAATTTTGGTGAATAAAAACACAAGTTACAATGAAAATTGTTTATTAAATGCCACAGTTTCATGAAAATCAAGGATAACATATGTGAAAACAGATTTATTAAAATGTCCGAGATATTTTTATCACTTTATTTAAAATGTCAGCTTCTTCAACTACCATTCTCCTCATCTTCATCTGTCCAGACATCTTCAGCATCAGAATTGGTTGTGAGCGAGTCTAGCAACGCATCATAAAACAGTTTGCTTGATGGTTTGATAAACTGTTGTAGACTTTTCAAATCTTTAAGTTTTTCCTTAGACAAAGTGAGCGAACGTTCAGCCAAAGGTTTTAATTCAAAGTTCTGAACTTGTGTTGGACGCCGGGATTTATTCTTCCTAGAAATATCTAGCTCTTTGAAAATCTCAGTACTACTAAAGGATTCCTTGTAGTAAATTACTGTTGGAGAGTCATAATGGTACTTCAGCATTCTTATTAAGCTCCATCGTACAGTTTCATCTTCTGTATTAATAGTACGGTGCACATACTCTTTGCACAATAGTTCCTTAAAGTTAAGAAAGTCCTGCAGCTGAATTTCTATTACAGTCATTGGAGGTGTGAATTCGACCATACTTATAAAGTTGACCCAGTCCCTTGGCAACTCGATCCCTGCTGTGGTTTTCTTCTTTGCGCTTTCAATAGCAGAATGGATAGTGTCTGCCTCCATATGTGTATGTCCTGGTTCTAGAAATGTATGATAAATAGTAATGTGACGGCCTTCTTTTTTTAGCTCTTGTAAAACTTTCAAGAACATGACTGTAACATGCTTTGTAACATTATCCACACTTACATAATCTAAACAGTCTTCTTTCAAAATAATATAGGATAATGTGTTTGTTAATTTTTACAGGTTGACTTAAACCTAACCTTAAAACCAAGCATAAAAATTTAACTATCTGCATAACATGACACTTACCTTTCACTTTTGAATTATTGTCCTTTAAGGCCATTTGAAGGATTACCTTTCCTCTATGAAATACAAATTCTTGTTTACTCATTTTGTAAACAAATTTAGTAAATAAATAGTAAACCTAACACAGCAGAGTCAGCTCTGAACATCACATGTGTTTGCTTGTACCATATGTGTAAATATGGCCAAAGTACAAACAAAAATAAGAGTTACTTGGTGAAAAAGGGCCAATGTCACAATTGGCCCTTTCAACTCTTTGAGACATATTGTCACATAAAAGGCCAATATCGACTTTGGCCCATATTCAATTTAAGTAACTAGCATTATTAGTTTGCAACATTGGCCTTATTGAAGGTGTAATTCTGTTATTCTTAGGTTTAGACTTTGGCCCGTTTTACACCAAACAATATAGAATATTTTGAGTATAGTACATTGATAACCATAAAAAGGCCAATTTTGAACATTGGCCCTTTTAGAACCAAGCCACAGATATATAAGTCTATTCACTTTGCTGGTTGAAATTTATTTGTAATTTTGAATGTGGGTATAAGAATTGGTTGGATATGAGACGTACCAAAAAGGACGCCACAATAATTTAAGCTATGGCCCTCTACAATTAACTCATGGTCCCTACCATTATCGTGTCTAATATTCTATTCTCAACAGGCAAACTTCTTGGATCACGTGTACCATTATTTTTTCCAAAATATGTTTTACTGTTCTTAAATCTGTAGATTTTATGTATTTTTAATTGTTTATCAATCTATCCGTTTTTAAATTACTTATAACTGCTTTTAAATTCGAGAATGTCCATTTTTATATTTTATAAAAGTACAAGGTACTTTTGTCGATGTCATCAGGAAGCAAGATCGATCCGCGGCTTTTTATCGCCAACCATTTAACTGATTTAATCTTTGTGTAAATAATATTAAGAATTGATTTAAAAGCACTGTGTATAATTTAAATAATAATCAGTGTTAGAAAATTAAGAAAAGCTTATAAACATAACCAAACAACGAGGTGTTGACTGGAACTGAAAGTAAAATACAGAGTACGGAAGGATTGATTATTTAGTTGACAAATACATAACGGTGAATCGATATAATCGCAAATGACATTGACAAACCTACATTGTGCATATAAGATATTAAAATGGACATTTTCAAGTTTAAAAGAAACAGTTATAAGTATTTTGAAGTTGGATATATTAATAAACAATTTAAAATACGTAAAATCTAAAATTGAACAACAGTGAAACATATTTTGAAAAATAAAGTGGAAGTGACTAGAGAAGGAAATAGCCTGTTGTAAATAGGATATTCAACACGAGTATAGTAATGGCCGTGAAGTATTGTTAGAGCGCCATATCTAAATTTTGTGGGTTCCTTTTAGCCCCAATTCTTATGTAGTATTCACCAAGTACAGACGTATTTGCCAGTTTTAATCAAATTTCATAAAAAATATAAAGGAATAGTGAACATATTGTACTTACCTTGCAGTAATATAAGCAATACCTTCCAGAATAATGTTATTTTAAATGGTTCAACCAATGAACAGTTATAAAATTATTAAAAGACAGTCACCAACATTAAGGTAATATCCAGTCAATTCTGATATATATACCCAGGGTTATAGTTTTGAACCAGTAAAAGTGAATAGACTTCTATATAAATTTAAATTAAACCAATTGGACATAGTTTTTCTGAGCATTTTGAACTTTGAAACAAAATAGAAATTAATTTTAATAATTCAGTTTATAAGATAGTTGGTTACGTACAGCTTTAAAAGATTGCCTATTTAACAGCCAGGGATTCTTTAACCCGAGAGAAAGAGATTTTGTTTGAATAATAATTTATATGTCAATATTAATTTTGTGTTAAATACATAAAGAGAAGATAATATAAAATTATAAAGATAATTCCATTTTAAATTGTAATCTCATAAGAGAAATATTGTACTAAAAATAAGTAACCAAAAATATATTGATTAAACATAGATTTTTTTTAAATAAAAAGGAGTTAGTTATTTATGATTTCAACGTTATAAAATATATTATAGTTCCTACTGCTAACTTTAGGCTTATGAATAAAATTTGGTTGTATTATTTATTTGTTTTGCAAAAGGTGAGTTTAGTTCAATTCAGCTTTAACTAGGTGTTATGATATGGGTGTTTATTGTTATTTAATTACTATTATAAAAATCTCAAAATTAATTAAATTTTCTTTGAAATGATTTCTTGTCTAAATACGAATTTTGAGGGTATATTTACTTTTTTAGGCTCTATCTTTGAATCTCATTGTTCTTTAAAACACTTAGCCAGGACGCTTTACCTCTGAATTATTATTATTATTACTCTCTCACTGTACTAAAATGTTACAACACCCGATAACGGAACACCCAGTCCACTTTACTGGCAAAACCAAACGTACAAAGCATCATCTAATGTTTTGTTTTTTGGTTTTTTTTTAAATGCTTCTGCCACCTAAACTGTCTTTACTAACCATTTTTGCACAAAAATCTTCGATTTCTTTCCGCTTTTTTTTTTCCAATCGGAAACAGTTTGTTTTCCAACGATTAACTCTTTTGCAATTTTAGTAAGCGATTCACCTGCATCAATACGAAACATAGCTTGTAGTTTTTGTTCCATTGTCACTGTCACTGATTTACGTTTAGTCGCCATTTTCACTAAACACACTGCACACTGAAGAAACAAACTTGCACTCCGAACACAGATCAATCAATAACGCACTGAAGTCAACTAACAACTGAGCAGACGTCTAGCGAGAAACAAAACAAAAAGGGACTGTAGTGCTTGCAGGTATAGTGTAGCGAGCTGGTGAAGTGAGTAACTTCCTTGAAATACTGTGGGACAAAAGATAATGGGCCGGAGAGCAGGTAGCCTACCCTTTCTATCCTCGGCTGAGCTTTCTCTTCTCGCTAAAAATAGCCAAGGACAAATGAACCCCAACTATTTTCGCTCTCTGCAAACTTTGTTTGCGTGTACTGTACCCAGTAAAATACTGCAACTTCTACTTTTTTTTAGGACTGTCCGGATTAGCAGGTCGGCCGGCCGTCCAGATCATCGGAGACCGGATTAGCGAGACTGTACTGTATTATAATTCGTACATAGTGGTTGTTGTCTTAGGTATTTTAAAATCTCGAATAAACAAAATCCTTTATTTAAACACGTAAAAAACAACGGTTGGCATTAAAGAATGTAAACAAGAATCAATTGAGAATAGAAAAACTCCAAACAAAAGTATTTGTAGGCGATTTAAACTATGCAAATTTAGCATCGGTTTCAATGTCGGCGGTGCGTGGAATACCGGACTGGGATGGGGGAAGCGGGACTGCAGTGAGGCCGTATGGCGCGCGATCCAGTAGTTTATATATCGATTGCTTCTTCTAAGACCTTAGGTGCTCCCTAAGAAACGTTTTCAAAAAATTCAAAATTTTACTGGGTTTTGGGGGGGCTCAAAGTTACTAAAAATTCCCATAGGAAATACATAGTATAATATATTTATTGATATATTTTTGTTTGTTTTTTGTTAATATACATTTAACTTTGATTTGTCGATCCGTGCAACGCCAGCTAGTTATTTATATAATTATGGGTTATTACTTTCTAGTGTACCTATAGTCCTTGTGGGGAACAAAACTGACTTACATATGGAGAGGATGATTAGTTCAGAAGAAGGGAAGAGATTAGCTGATTTGTGGAAAGCTGCATTTCTTGAAACATCTGCCAAACAAAATGAAGTAAGAATTTTTACTAATCTAGGGTGTGTTTTAGAGTTGTTGTGTAAATTAGTTTAAATGTAGTTTATTTACTTTAGGCTGATTATAATCAGTTTAGGAAATCATTCTTAAATTCAAAATTAAAGTTATCTGGAATTGATAAACAAATATAATGATACTGAGATTCAAATATTAATTATACAAGATGTAAGTCACATCAGGGGAACGATTGCAATTCTAATGATATGAACTTGTTTTTTTTTGTGTTTGTGTAAATTTTGATAATGTAATTTAATAATCATATGTATTTAATTTTATTAATGTATAAAGTAATTTTTGAATCTTCATTAAGATTGATAAAATATAATATTTGACTTTTTTATTTTTTATTTTCTCTCTTCTCAGGGGTCTCCTTGTCCCCTGGCAGTGTTCATGAAGAAATTCAAACAAGTTTCCTTCATGAACAGGGTCTTTTCTGGGACATGTGCGACCACTGGGGCAAGAGAAATTGTAAATAAAACAAACGTGTAGTAACGTTTGGCCATAATGAAAGATTATGCATTATATGTAATTACAGTATATGTATATGACGCAAAGGTTTATATAAATGAACAAAATAAAGTTAAAATCAATAAACAAGATGAATTTAATAAAACAATAATTTGATAATAGCAGACATAAATCGTATAAATATAAAAGCACATATAAATTATAAATAATATAGTAAATAGGTACATATACGATGTAAAATAGGAATCAATAAAAGAACAATATAAAAACATTGAAAATTAAAAGTGCGTGAAAAATAATACTTAAGTTATAAAAGACAGTAAATAAAAATGTTTTTATGAACAAAGACGAAAGAATTCATATATGTATCATAATCTTGTATATGAAATGTATCTGAAACAAGAAAATATAAAAAATTCAATTATCACAATTGGCAACAGTGGTGAAAGCGGACATGCAAGATCAAAGAAGACGGCCAGGTTTGCACACGGCACTCTTCTCTTTAAAAGTTATGGCGTAGGCTGCAGTTGTCTTTGTAAAGCTCTACAATAAAATAAAGCTATAAAAATATCGATGAATTTTATATCCCAAATGCTAAGGGTTATCTTGTACATGTGTTGTACGAATAAGTAAAAGATTTCTACGGATATGCAAGGAGATTGGAGAAGATAGGATTAGCCACTCCACGAGGTCTAAATAGGGAGTGATAAAATTGTTAAAAAATGTTAAAATATGTTTTTGTGATCAAAGCCAATCTGTTGATGTAAAAACAACACACACTATCTATACTAATATTATAAAGAGGTAAAATTTATTTGTTTGCATGTAGGGGTAATCTCTGGAACTACTGAACCAATTGAAAGTTTTTAAAATAAAAAGCTCAACTATCCCCGAGTAACATAGGCTAAATTTATATTGATTAAAACATTTTGTATTTCATTCACAGGATCAAGTTGGGCGTTAAACTCATATCGTCTAACAGCTGTAATACCAATAAATAAGCAACATATTGAAAAACTAAAAAACGACAATTGAAAAATGAAACTTATATCATTCAAAACGTACTGTGCAAAGATGTGCACAAAAACATAAATTATGTGTGTATAATGCCGTTAAGGCAGGTAAAATAAATTAAACATAATTTTAGGTTAGGCCTAAACTGATGAATCAACACATAATAAATATTTCTTGAATGTATTTACATTAATTACCATAGCAACTATTGAATAAAATAACAGATAAAAAAGTTGATTCGGATGTCCAGCTTAGTACAAAATAATATTTTAAGTTAGGCCTAGAATGAATTAACACATGTTTCAACACACACAAACTAATAAAAACTTGTGTTATGGAATTTAAAAATAACAAAAAAACTATGTTACATCCTAATTAAAACTAAATAAGACATATTATAATTTAATAGTAGGGGAGAGGGGGCAGAAGTGGACAATTTTAATTTTGTATCATTTCTGTATTCAACTCTTTTAAATATATCTCAATTTCTCTAGATTATATGCTTTATAAGTAACTAAACCAGCTTATTTTCAAAACTTAAAAATTAATTAAAACTTCAAAATTTAAAAAATATTAAATACTGCATACTGTCCATAACTGCTCCACACGGGGGTAGTTGTGGACAGCACAAAATTTATTTGGGGCAGATATGGACAAGAAGAAACATAGGCTATAAAATATTTAAAAAAAAAACCGTAATCAGCACTGCCGCATTACTATAGCCGAATTTTCTTATCAGGGAATAACTAGTATTATATAATGAGAGTTTCCTATGAGTTTTGTTCCTTGTTCCAGAAACTGTTCCAAATATACCTTTGCATAGGATTATAGTAAATTGAATTGCCTTTCGAATGATATAGCTCACGAATTTCACTCGGGTTTATGAGTGGGAGAAATTGAGTAATTACCTTACATTGATAATGAAAAAAAACATTTATCTGGAGCTTCCTATCAGTTTTATTCTTTGTTCCGGGGACTGTACCTAAATTACCTTTGCACAGGATTGTAGTAAATTTAATTACCTTTTGAACGATATAGCTCAAAAATTGCACACGGGCTTATGAGTGGGAGAAATTGCGCAAAAACCTGACATGGATAGTGAAAAAATCATTTATCGGGAGCTTTCTCTCAATTTTGCTCCTTGTTCCGGAACTGTATTTGAAATAACTTTGCACAGGATTGTAGTAAATTTAATTACCTTTCGAATTATATTGCTCACAAAATGCACACAGGTTTATGATTGGGAGAAATTGCCCAATTACCTTACATTGATAAAGACAAAAACATTTATCGGGAGCTTCCTATCAATTTTGTTCCTTGTTCTGGGGACT
>JAGFPH010000514.1:483480-509921 GCA_018207615.1 Philaenus spumarius
GAGCTTCCTATCAATTTTGTTCCTTGTTCTGGGGACTGTACCTGAATATCTTTTGCACAGGATTAGGGATGTGGGCCGGGCATATGCCCAGTGGGCTGGTCGTTTAAAAGTGGGCATATGCCCGGGAATTTGCCCAAAGCGATTTTAAGCGTTCAAAAACTGGGCGTTTATAAAAAATTTAGTTTAAGGCAGTTTTAACTATTATATTTCATGTTTTAATTATTATAGTTCATGTTTTTAATCTTTAACTGCCTTCAGTGCTTAATTGTGTTCTTAAAATTAACATTTTAAGGGAGGGGTCATTATCAAGAAACCATTAAAATAAACCCCTAAAACTTGTAATATTTTCAATCTGGTGTTTTGAATAATATCTAATTTACTAACTGCTACTTAAGCAGGTTTCTACTCTGGAAGTAATAAATGTGTGCATAAGGTAAATTTATAATGAATCAATGAATAATTGAATTTATAGTTAAGTATTAAGGTTTTGTTAATAAAAAAGTGCTTTTTAACAGCTTTGTATTTCTATAACATGAAAAGGCACTTATAAAATAAATATTTTCATTTTGCTTTTATATGGTCCAACACTGGTTTAAAAAAGTAATTAGTTTAAGGAATTGAGTACGAAGACCTTAAGTATTGATTATGCCGATAATGATTTAAGACTGATTCCTCTTGTGTAATATACATACATATGTATTATTCTATATTTACATTAGCCAGATATTGTTAATAAAAACAAACCTATAAAGCTTATTTTCAGTCTAAATTATTTCCCCTTGTTGAGAGTCAACACTTCCTACCAATAAAATAACATATTATACAAGTAATTATTTATTTTAATATAGGCTTTTATGTAAATATGTATAATAAGAGGTTTAAAAAGTTATTTAGAAGAGTGGTCTTCAAATTAATTTCCATCAATTAGGTTTATTAGCCTTTAACTGGATAAACGCCCGGGCGCTTATGGATTGTGGGCGTTTATTTGGGCATTTGCCCCGACATTTAAACGCCCGGGCGTTTTACATCACTACACAGGATTTTAGTAAATTTAATTACCTTTCGAACGATATAGCTCAAAAATTGCACACGGGCTTATGAGTGGCAGAAATTGTGCAAAAACCGCACATGGATAGTGAAAAAATCATTTATCGGGAGCTTCCTATCAATTTTGTTCCTTGTTCTGGGGACTGTACCTGAATTACTTAGCACAGGATTGTAGTAAATTTAATTACCCTTCGAACGATATAGCTCAAAAACTGCACACGGTCTTATGAGTGGGAGAAATAATGCAATTTCCTCGCTCTAACTTTGCCATTTTGGTTTGAATCAAACAAGCCGCCATTTTGTGTAAAATCAAAAAATAATAATATCAGTGTCTGGGACATCCTACAAGGACCCTTCCACTAAAATGTCAGCTATATTGAAGCATATTTACTACCATTTTATCAAGGTGGGAAAAACCCATATACTTATATACCCTTAAATCCCTACCTAACAACGATTAATCGGTATAACTCCGCCATTTTGAATCGGATCGAAAAACCCCAAAAAAGTGTATCTGAAGAATCCTACTAGGATCCTTTTACCAAAAAATCAGCAATTTTGAAGCATACTTACTACCACTTATCAATCCAGGAATAAAACATATTTATATAAAGTAATGAATTTTGGGTATCGTCTCCAAATGGTCTGAAACGGATAGAAACGAAGTTTTACCCTCCTCCGACGAACCGTTTTCAAGTTGGGTCGATTGTAATAGCTCTTATTTTCTTAAAAAATTCGGCAAAAAAGTTAATTTTTGTATGTAATGAGACAATACATACATCAAGTCTACACTGTATAATAAATTTAAGTCTTAATATGTAATCTAATGATAAAAATACTTTGATATAAGTAAAAGATCAACATCTTTTCTAGTTAAAAAAATTTTAACATTTTTGGACTTCTAGCCTCCAGGATTGTATAGTATTAAAATTTGTTTATTACCTTATATGGTCCGTCACAATCCTTGTTTGTTTTTATATTACCGGTTTCGACATTGCTATGATGTCATCGTTAGATGTTCAAACACAGTCATAATAAATAAATACACGTAACACACACTATAAAAATACTTAAACAAAAACACTATACAAGTTTTTAACATTGACTCAGAAAAGGTGATCACCATGCATGGTTCACTGTGGAAGTCAAGTGCACACTGCTAAAGAAGGTGGTCTCCACTCATAATGTTTGTGTTCAATGAGTCAACATGATCCACTGATGTTTGCATAGGTATAATTGTGTTGAATATGGCATTTGAACTATGGTGTATTTTATCATTTAAAAGAAAGTCTTGTTGTGATTTTGTGGCCTTATATATTTCTAACTGCTCGAGTATGTTAAGGAGGTTGCATTTTTTACATTTATGTAACATATTTAAATTACTGTGAGTGTTATCATAAGAGGACCACAGATTTTTTTTCGATATTCTTTAATATTTCGTGCTGGGATGAAGATAAATAAAAATAAAAAATACCATATAATGACTTTTATCTTTCTTTTCTTTTCTTAAAGTCCACGTTGTGGAGCCAATTTATAATAATTTATTCTCTTAATAATTTCCCACTAGTTGGGCGTCAAAATGTAATAATCCTTATTAAATTTATTCTATCATATTCTACTGGATCTAAATTACAATAAAATAGACAGATACGTTTTCGTAGAGCAACAAGATTAACTTTTTTTTTTTTATTTATCAATTTTCTCAGAAATTTGCATATACAATCATGAATACACAAAGTAATGATTTGTTTATATTAAGTTATATTTAGGATTTATGATCTCGGGGTCAGGCAACTCGTGCAGCATGAGCAATCTTTATTTTACTTATACGCATTAGAGAATGAATTTAACATAGTTTATAACAAAATTTCTAATTAATAATTTGATTTAATTTTTAAAGATGTCCAGATAATTTAGAAGTGTATTAAAACGTTGAATTATAAGCTGTCCAGAATATACCAAGTTCTGGTTGGTGGCACTGAATTTATCACTTTCAATTTGAATACAAAAGTTACTTTTATACAGTCAATTTTTTATTTTATCTCTTTTAAATTTAATGTTATGGATAGCTGATATTATAAAGTTCACACTATTTATTTAATTTCGCACTGAATTATCCTTATTTCCAATAATTTTAGTAATATTCGTTGGTCTAAACACACTGTCAACTTAGGCTTACAGCGAACTGACGCTAACTGTCTAAAACGACGCTATCTTCTTCAAATTGAACATCGCGGGATCCACTTTTCCGCTCCTATGGAAATTCAAAATGTCCTCCGGCAACTTCCCTTTCCATTCCTTAGTGTGATCGGCGCAGACTGAACTGTTTTTCCTGACCGCGCATCCCAGCTTGCTAAGCCCTCTGGGTTCGAGGTTATATGCTAGTCCGTATTACACTTTTGCTGTTGTAGATTTTTATATATTTGATAATATTTGATACTTTAATTATTTTTATAACTTGTTTGTGCATTTGGTGTACAAACATTGTTTATGTACTTAAAAGAGAATTTATTTCTAAACCGACATAATAAATTGACTCTGGGTTCGAGATTATATGCTATCGGTCATAATTATTATTTACATCTGGTTAGTTTTTACTAATTTCGATACAGTTTTATTTACAATAACATTAATACATTACAAATAATTCCAGGATGTTTTGCATTACTATCTTGGTGATAAAGTGTAAATTTTGTTTGTGTTCGAAGTATAAGATCGTTACATAATAGATCGGTTACTCATTTTAATCTAGGCCTTGCTTTGTATTTGTCCATAGTTGGTGACTGTTTATATTTTTGAACATCAGTTTCTCTGTTACATGGATTACTGTAATGGTGTAGTGTTTGTTTATTTTTTGAATAAATATTAAATATACATATAAATAATCTCCAGTGTGTGTTTATTGGTGTGGTGTAGTTCTTTGTTTAATACGTTTTTGATTTAGATGTGCCTAAATTAGGTTATGTTAACATTGGCATCTGAACAGGTTTGTTATGTTTGTTTACCTTTCATTCGAGGCTAGGCCTAAATACTTTAATTTGTACCTTTTAAATTTTACAATTTGAGTTTTAATATGCTGAGGTTATGTGATGGTATTTTGTACCATTATAACCATTGTGTAGGGAAAGTATTTTTCAATAAAAAAGGTCATAGGTAATTTTTTTGTCTGGGAAAAATTTGATAATGCATGTATGTATTTCGCAGCAGCACTATGAATCACTGCACTGAGCACTAGTCTAGTCTTATCTAGTTCAGTGTTTACTCTAGGGACTTTGATAAACTGTGTGCGCTTATTGCAAATTTATTGTAAATCTTTGTTCCGTGAGTGTTGAGTTACTTTACCGAGTCATTGTGCCTTTTTTATTTATGTTCGTAGTCCTTGACGTCAACTGTTAAACATTAAACATGGCAAGTAAACGAAGTCATTATTCGTGTACTTTAAAAGAAACACTTGAATTTAACTTGAAAACTCTATTTAACTATTTAGTATAACAATAAATATACATTTTTTCATGAACATCTTTTTAATTTCTCCTGTTTTTTAAGTCTAAAAAATCGGTATTTTTTCTGAACTCTGTTCAGAATAGGCAGATTTTTGAATTAGCGGGGACTCTACTGTATTGGTATTTGTGAGGTGAAATTAATTTAAAATTAATTATCTTAGTTAATTTAGATTTAAGTTAATATTGTAGTTGTGTAACCTTTGTCTTTTTTATTTTTACAGTCTGTTGCTGACATATTCCATACTTTACTTATTGAAATTGAACGAGCTAATGGAAATGTGCAAGAAAAGTCAAACTGTCTCATATCTTGAGCATGTTTACAAAACTGTAAATTTAAATGCACAAAGTGCATTATTGATTTATTTTATATTTTCTTTTAATTCTAAAGAAATTATATTTACACAGTTTTAATTTTCTTACCGATATTTTACTGCCAATGACACAATATATCACTTTCTACATATATATACTGTTTCAGAAACAGAAATTTAAAATACTTTTGTAATCCTGTTTAACATGTTCGCGAAGATTTCAAATTTGCTCTACTTTTATATTATTATTATTAATTAATCAAGCTCTTTTTATAATTTGTAATAAGACTTGATTTCTTATGATAAATTGAAGCTTAGTTAAATATTAATACCACCCGTTAACCAAATATTTCTTGTATCCTTTTATTTATAGCTTCAATTATAGATTGTAATATAGTGAAATTATATTTCAACTGTAAATAAATATTGCAGAAGTAGGTGATGTGTTTCTTTGTGTAGTTAACAGTTTGTAAATTTGTATTGTGATGTTGGCAGGTAGTTGTAATATAGAAGTTAAGTTGTTTATCAGAGAAAATATGGTAGTAAATTATGTTTATTTAATTTAGTTTATTTTAGTTTTTAGTAAGTTAGTATTTATACAAATAACTAAGAAATTACTAATCACTAATGTCAAGCATTTTAAACTAGATAAGTTATATTTTAAATGGTTCATTGTTGTTACAAATATTTTTTTAAAGATTTATTTTCAATTGTACTATATTTACTTAAAAATTAACCAATAAAATGTCAGTTTCATAATAAATTTAAAGTCGTCTGATAACAATGCCGTCCACAGGTACTAACATTATGACTTCAATTATTTATATTGAAAATATTGGAACTATACTGTAAACAAATTAGTAGTGAAAATTTGGAGGAAAATTGCTACCATAAAACATTTTGAGTATGAAGAAAATAAATACATGGCATGGCTAACACAACTTTGTTAAATGGTCCGTAACTTTCAAATTAAAATAATTCCATTGTTATTAGATTATGAAAATTGTGAAACAAAGAAATGTTGGTTTATTTCCATTGTGTTTTGGAGTCATGGCTCATCTTTATTCCATTAGTTCCTATTATATTATATATAAGGATTTCAACTAGTTTGAATATATTATGAAAATCCCACTAAGGCGGGAGTAAGTGGACTAGGAGCTGAAAGAGCAGCTACATATTATTAAATTACTGTAATATTTCTGCAAAGGAAAGATTTACTCAAGTACATTAAAATGATGCACTTACTTTACGAGGCCTCAATATTTGAACTATTTAAACTGTTTTTCCCCAATAGTGAAAAACCAAAAAGGTTGAATTTAGTTTTTTACCTGAAAACTCTTGGGCCAATAATGTAAAGTTGTCACTTTTATAATATTTTAGTCAACGTGGTACCAAGAACAATTCTGTTCCATCGAATAATAATGCTTATTATAAAAACAAAATGTATGTACCTAGAAGTGTTTAATCAATTAACAAGAGTATATACAAGAAAAATAACAACAAAATAGTTTGTATAATAGTTCTAAAAGAATGTACAGCAGCATCAATTTTTTATTTAGTTTTCTTATTTTATTATTTTAATCTACAATCAGTCAACAGACTATAATTAGACAAGCTCTAGAGAAAATGGCATTATGAAGGTAGGAAAGCCACCGCCACGCAATTCTTCCTAGTCAGAAAGCATTTCCTTCCGCTTCAGTCTTCTGACGGAACATGGAGTTAACAGCCTGGCAAGAGGGTTAGGATGTCCCGAAAAGTGCTTCATGTGACTTCTACTTCGACGAACAATTTCCTCTTGGATCGTTGGCATTTCCAGATAGTTATGGATCTCAGAGATACGCCTATACCATGGTGGATTCAAAATAACTCGTAGAATGTTATTTTGGGCCCTCTGCATCCATTGTATAGTGGACTTGCTTGCAGTGCCCCAACAGCATCAATGACATACAATAGTGAATTACAAAAAAAGGATATTAACAAGAACTAAACCCAAAGTTAATACGTCAGAATTTTCAAAACTAATAAAATTGGTTAGGGCGTAATCAGTTTTCGTACCTAGTCGGTCATTCATTGTTGTTTGCCGTATCATGTGTGCGAAAGACTAGCCTATTTAATGCTTTATCTGTACAAACTATTTCGACTTGTAACATAAGTAGTTAACATTGTAGGTTATTTTTTTTATCCAAACCCAGAATGTTTGATTCTTTCTTTGAACAAAATAAACATGTGTTAGAACTCGGCTATCAAAGTTTTAGTTGCTGGTTAGTTAACCACATCTGTGACATTTACTGCTGTTGTTTTTAATCAACCTTTATCTATTTGTTTCTAAGTTTAAAAAAATATATACTTCAGTGTTTACTTATAGAATATTATTTCATGATTCATGCAGTAATAGAGTAGTGTAAAAATTTTGCCCATATTCAGAAACTTGAATCAGCTTAGACCTCATCTAAGAAGAAATTTCATATTTGTAAACAATACGCCACCTGAACTCAGCTGAATCTGGCTTAAGTGAGAAGTAAGCTTACTTATCAGGAAATCTGAATGAAAAATGTGAATACACGTTTATTACAATCTTTGGTCGCTCAAATGGCATAGTTACTTTAATCTAATACTTATCAATTGTTGTATAAAATTGAGGATTAATTTCGGCACAGACAAGCGGCCGAGGAGTGGCATTCTAGATGAGTGGTTCTCAACTTAATGCCCCCCCCCCCCTGGTGGGTGGTGTAATAAACAGCAGAAAAACATTAATATTGTTGCGTTCCAGGTCTTTATCTAACGTAGTCGCACTTAAGTAATGAAAACATATCCTTTGCAATTAACATGATTGAGATGTGAGCCAGGACATCTTGCTATTCAAGAAAATGAGACGACAGATACTCTCCCAAAGAAAGGAGCATCCACACCCTTTATGAGGCCGGAACCAATATGTTGCATTGTCGTAACTCGGCAAAGAGCGCAGTAAATAACTGTGCCAGGGCAGAGCTACTCCAGAAATGATATAGAATACCCACAGTGTAAACGACTGATTGAGGGACTAAGCTAACCAAGTCCCTAATCAAGTTAAACCAAAACATGTTAAAATAGCAAGCCACAATTTTCCTCAAACAATTCAACTCGACCACGGTTTTTGTTAAAGAGTTTAACTGTACGAAACATATAGATTAATACATTGAGAACAGCACCATTAAAAAATATATGCTATTTGTTTTTTTTTTTGTTTTTTTTACGGGACCTACAGTTTTACGTGGAATCCGAACCACAGCCAACAATGTACTATTTGTATTACATTCAACCAAAAAATTATATTTCATATGGTTTGCAACTGCGTTAAGTTAATGCTTCATATAATTATTGTGAACATTTAAAATGTTCAATATAATAAAAACTGACACTGCTCGCTGACAGTAAGAAATTAAAAAAGAACTCATTGACCTAAATTATCTTGTCATAAATATTTGTAGGTTACTAATTTCCCTTGTGTTCAGCAGAACTAGAAAATAGTGAAAATGGCACTGAAATATTTAAACTTAGTAAACTTTGCTATTCTATTATGTCAATCGAGCCAACAAGACCATGTTTTTACATCCTTCAATGTACAAAATGTCAAAAATTTTGTCATAACAAAATATTTTTTGTTTGTACAGGTTAACACCATATACAATATGCCCAAATAAAAAAGATGTACTGTACCTCCAACATGTATTAACTGCGGTGAAAGCCGTTCATCAAACTTTCGTGGTTGCCAATACAGTAGAGCGTCGATAATCCGAACGCGTTCTGAGGCAGCCCCTGCAAACATTTAGTTTTCGTTTTCGCAAATTCCAATTACTGCGTCGTTAAAAATTTCACCAAAATTTTTATCGCAGTTGACATTATTATTTCTTTTAAAACACTTCTTAATGCCTGCTCTCACACGCCCTCACAACAGACTGTCTGTCAGTATTTTCACTGTCACGCTAAAAAAAACTGCTTTAGCGCTAGCAGAATACATACAGAAAGTTCATTCATTTTTCTTTGTGTAATTATTATAACAGTGTGTCGTACATACAGTAGTGTAGTACACAGTATTTTTTTTATTTTTCGTTTGTGTTAACTATAATGTACAAGTGAACTTTTAATTATGTACTGTACTGCAATTGAGAGTTACAAGTGTAATCATGTTGGCCCTACTGTGTACGTGCAGGTTTTTCTAAATCATAATATATGTAAGTAGTCATACATACTGTATTGTAATTACATTACTGCTTGTACTGTTTAACCACTTTAATCGATTAAAGGACATAATTATATTTTAGCCTAAATGGCCTTTTCTTGGTTATTTTCAAAAATCCGAACAAATTGATAATCCGAACCCCCTCGGTCCCAATTAGTTCGGATTTTTGACGCTCTACTGTACTATCAAAAACAAAATTAGCCAAAAATATGCTAAATAGGGGGAAAAAATCGCATCGTTTTGAAATTTGACATAGTTGCTCATTCGAGTGTCCTGCACAACATACTAAAATTCTCCGAAGATGAGCGGGAGGGGGGACTCAATAAAGGTCTTTTATTACACGTTTTCTTAAATAACTCGGAAAATATTGAGTTTAGCTAAAAACTGACCCTATACAAATTTAATTAAAGTAGAGAAAATTGTCTTCAAAAAAGGTCCTGTTTATTTTTTTGTAGTTGCTACAGTTTTTAAGACATAGTTGGTGGAAAATTAAAGTAAATTAAATAAACGGTATCAGGAAACTGACACATACTTTCTCCCTCATTATAGGAACTTAATAAAAAATACTCTACCTTTTCATCAGTAGAATAATAATTCAAAATACCAATTTTTTTTATTTTTAAGAATAATTTTCCCATAAAAATCCATAAAATAACGGAAAAACCAACTTTTCTCAAAAACGGCTCGAACGATTTTGATTAAAATTTTATAGTTTATAGTACTTTAGGTCCCTAATAAACTATAAAATTTTAATCAAAACCGTTGAAGCCGTTTTTGAGAAAAGTTGATTTTTCCGTTATTTTAAGGGTTTTTATGGGAAAATTGCCCTTAAAAATCAAAAATTCACAAAAATGAAAAACAGCCTGGAGATACCGTGGATTAGTACTTCCATACCACATTTCATCAAAATCGGACGACTGGTTTAGGCTCTAGGTCTGATAACATCCACACAGACATCACTCCGAAAACCACTTTTTTAGGTTCAGGGGGACCCAAAACGGATATTTCCACCAAAAACTCAAACTCGAAAATTTTGACGAATACAATACTTTTGCCATGTACTATGGTATAGGAGGAGAAAGTAAAAAATCTGATTTTTTGGCGTAATTTGAACAATTAATTGTCCAGTCAACTTAGCCAAAACGGAGGGGGTTTGTGACTTGGTATAGTTACTCATTCCAGTGTCCTGTACAACATAATAAAATTCCCAGTGGGTGAGTGGGAGGATAAATTTTCTTTGAAAACAGTCTTATTAAATTTTTTCTTATGGATGTTAGTTTTGGAAATAATGTCGGGGTAAAATAAAAAAAAAATATTTATTTTTAAAGTTATTCAAACATAAAATACATATAGTAAACTTTTTTCATTGTTTTACATTTTACAAATGAAGGTCTACTTCTTCAAAAAAAATATCCAGTAATGGACCATTTGTGCAGGATCCTTGGCAGTTTTCATTTCATTTAAGTTGGTGCAAACAGAGCTGCATTTCATTCCAGCTTTTCAACAGTCACATCTCCCCTTACCTGTACATCTACAAAGATAATCACCAAAGGATTATTAAAAAACCACCAGAGGTTTTAGTGCTCTGGTGATAATGTGTTTCCCAGCCATTCCTGTACTTGCAAGTAAACTTTGAAGGAGGAAGTGAGGCAAGGTCAGGTGTGAGCTTTTTTTTTTTTCTTTATAAATGAGGAATATTGATGGAGGTTTAATTCACCCTCAGTCGAGGCCGCGCCATAAATTGCCAGGAACATCTTCTCACCTGCTACTGATACCGCCTCATGTGTCGATGGTGAATGAGCCATAGAATGTAGTGTTGTTTTGCCTTTCCCATTCCAAGAAGTAGTGTCACATCCACTGAAACTATGAAGAAAGAGTATTTTATCGCTAAATTCAAGTTTCTTTTTCCGTCCAGGCTTGATGAAGATGTTGTTAGTTGCTGGCGACAGTTCTATTTGGCAGATCAACATCCTCGCCAACAACAGCAACTGTTCGATGTAGAGGAGGTTTGTCAATAGCACGTCCCACAACATGAATGTCAGCGTCACCAGCAGCAACTTGTGTTTCAATTCCTGCATCAATCATTTGTTGGTCACCTTCATATGCAGTTCAAAATTTATATCTGCAGACTTGTTTCCTCTCGCTTTTACTCTGCCATTTTAGTACTTCCACATACTGATGGCATCAAAAACACTGGTAGCCATCAAAAACTACTGTTATTTCATGTCAAAAGTACTTCTTGACATATTGCTGGCAAATAGAAACAATAGTAGATCAAAGGCTCCACTTGACCCTGTGAAGAAGAAATCCACCACCGATAACATTAAAAATGTTCGTTGTTGAAAAAGGCCATAGAGAGTAGATTTTTTGATTTTCCTCATTCCGCCATTGTCAAAGAGAGACGATGGTTAGGGTGCTAATTCAAACTCCAAAAGAGCTACTAAATCTTCATAATTTTTATTAGTGATAGCCACTCTGTGAAATACAAGCAAAGGATTGACAACCATTTCTTCACCATACAAGTCATTGATGCTAAGGAAAGAACCTTGTCCTTATGGGACTACTTCAGGTCTGAAAAATGTCTTCCAACAAGCCTATTTAAGATTTCCGTTCCACTTATAAATTTGTGGCAGTTTATATTAGAGCTTCCCACAATTCCTGTTGATAATGATACATGTTTGTCTATTTTAGGGAATGGAGGATGGCTCATAAACCAGTCACTCAACCTTTATGTGTCTTTCTTATCTCGAATATGTTGTGAAGCTCTAAAATCAACATGCTGTTTACCAGATAAAAATTGCACTCTTGCAAATTGCTCCAATGATGAGCAGATATCACTGATTGCTGTACTTCCAGCCAACCATTTGGCCAATACAGAATCTGTAATTCCTTCCCCATGGGTCAAACCACCTCTGTTTTTCATACTGTTCAATTACCATATCTGGCCATGTTACAGACCACTGAGCGTCAATCCTTATTACTGTAAAATTTCCTTGGGAAGCAAACATGTTAAACTTCTCAGAGGTTATCTTCTGGTCAAGCATGAGCATATCTTGGAGGTACATATATGCGATGACTTAGCGTATAAAAAGTGGCCGCTAGGATGAAAAAAGGGATCATGAACTTAAACACAATGCAAATAACCAACCCAATTTCCAGAGCTTTCTACAGCAAAAAATTCCATCACTATCGTGATCATATCAAAGTACTGCACCCAAAGCCCAGCAGTTGGTCCATTTTCGTTAAATTCATGTAATTTATTTTTAAGTTGAAGAGAAGCCAGCTGGTCAATGTGTTAATAGTGTCAAAGGTAAACTGGTTATTTTCTACATTCATCATAAGCAAACGTACACTTCTTTCTCTTCTTTCAAAATTTCACAGCTCGACAATATGATTTTCATCAGAGCATTCTGTACAAGCAAGTGAGCAGTTCTGCTATATGCATGTCCATCCAGCATTTTATCTAATGAATCCCAAAAATGACATTACCATATGGAATCCACCAAGTCTAACCACAACATTTTGCAAATGATCATAGTATAAAAGTAGCTGGTCAAAGGTGATTATGCATGTGTTCATTTGTTTTTTTTTCGCACTCTTCTGCAGCCATTATCAATGCTGTGTAGATTGTACTGTTGGTGCTGGGTGTATGATTAATAAATGGTGAAGGTATCACAGCACTTATATCTAAAGTTGTGTTTGGTTTAATACATTGCATGTGACATAACCCATTTCCACCAGTCCTATGCGTACACCCATTTCCCCAACTTGTGTGAAGAGAGAAATCAGTTTCTCAATGTTCGTTCCAAGTGGGATACATTTAGCTAGCAGGAGTTATAAATTATAATCCGCGTTATCAAAAAAGAATTGTGTGAATGTCCCCGGTGGATCAGGCTGTTGAGGGTGATAGCAGACAACTCCAACATCTAAGCATCATTGTACGACCCACAAAATCCTAAATTTGAAAACAGATTCAATAAACTTTTTGAACCAAATTTTCTGTGGACGAAAAGTGCAAGACCATGCATAATTGGTGAAGTAAAAGTTCTTGACACGTTCATGGAGATGCGACATAGACGAGCGATATTTTCTTCCTTTAGATTTTATCTACTTTTCCTCTCATTGTTTGTAATAGTGCCTCCAACAAGGCATTGGGAGTTTTGTAATCATTTCTTCAGCCTCATTCATAAAGTTGTTACATGGAGGGTTTGGCTTTGTTTCATAAATTCGATTGCAAATCATCTTTTATGATAGCAGCTGCCATACAAACAACCCGAAGGCGCTCTTCTTGTTCATCCTCACACTTTGATGTGTACCACTTTTGTTCAGGATTTTGTGACTAACATCTCGGAAGGAAACAACAGTTTTGTGTGCACCTAAAGGACTAATAAGTAAGCACTTACCTAATGTTTCTTCAACTTATTCACAATAGTTTTTGCTGAAGGCTTTTCTCCCAAAATTTGCTTGTGGAGAGGGAATAGACGATACATAATATATTATAATACTATAATTATTATCCCTTATACATATTGAATTATTCTTAGAATTCGATGTAGAGTGCATACACTAATACCTCACTCAAAATCATTAGTCACTAAATAAATACTGCTTACATTATAATGATTTCCGTACTATTTTTCGCATACTTATTATATTTATAATATTATAATAATATTACTTATTAAAATTATGCAATTTCAAAATATGATATATTTGTTGACAATATATTGTCTTATGTAATTTGTTGACCTTTATTCTCCCTCTAATATTAATACTGATAAAAATATAAATCGGTCATAGAAGTCATCACTTCCAACATGTAATCTTAAGCACACCCAATGTTTTTTTGTTGACAACATTTCGCTGTTGTAAACAGTTTTTCAGTGTTTGCAACAGAAATTCTGTTTCCCACTAGAAGTCAGTAAAGTCAAAGGGTGTCAAATATTTGTTTAAACAATTGTTTTAGTACCTCTGCGGTTTTTACAACACTTCCCGCTCGTACCAACACTATTACCACAACATATTCGCTGTGAACCATCGCGCCTTGCCTGTAGATATATGAATAATAAAAAAATAGTAGTACATATGTATGGCCTTGCCCCGCCGTCGCCACCCCAGTTTGCTGTATATATCTTGTCGCTTGTGCCATTTATTGTGTTTTGCGTTTATTGTCACTCGTACAATGAAAACTAGTTTAGTGAAATGGAGTAGGGTAAAGATCAAGTATTTAAACTCGTTTATTTGTACCGGGAACATCCTGCTTTATGGAATCAGAATGTCGCTGATTATAAGGACAAGAATTTGAAAAATTATGCATGTGCCGACATCTCGCGGGAGATGAATTTCAGCAAGATCGAAGTAGGACTATAAACTAAAATTAGAATGCTCATTTTTAAATTTTCAAAAATGGCGATCAAGTTCGAAAACGTTGCAAACAAAATTATATACTTAAAATACACTTTGTTACAAACATTTGTTTTCAACCCATGTTGACACACACAAATGTTTTATACATTTTGTTATCAACTCCGGTGTAAACGTGGCTTAAGGATATGCAAACGGATATTCTTTCCAGAAATATCCAAGCAAAACAACAACTTATAATCAGCACATTATTATTTTGACAATACCTCGTACCGGTACCATTGGCGGATGTACCAGGGGGGCTGCAGTCCCTCCTTTGGGTTATTATATTTTTGTTTTGTTTAATTGTCTAAGTGGCAGACTGCTCAATTGAGTAGTCTCAGACAACACAACATTGTACCGGTATCGAATATTTCACCCACTAAATATTATCAAATCTCAATACATCAAAAACCATTGGAAAAAAAACTTCAATTTTTGTATTTACAAATTTCTTCTAAAAAGTGTACTTACATAGTATGTAATCATCGTTGTAAAATTATAGTTGAATTAAAGCCGCTCTAGAAAGCATAAGGAAATGACTCAGACTCGTCACTTTTTAAAGGCACATAATCGTTAAACAAACTTGTTTTGAGAAGAAGTAAGGCCACCACTGGATTCGTCAAGCTTTACCACGATCTTTTAATCATTCGTCACTCTGATAGTTTCTTAGATGTATAAAGTTGTCTGTAAACCCTTGCAATTGGACAGTTTTCAAAAAGTACCGGTATGAAAACAGATTTTGTAATCGATGTATCTATTACAAATCTATATACGGTACAGTATTCATATACAAATTTTTATAACGATTTGAAGTGCAAGAGTTCTATATTTTAGTTTAATATTGAAAACCTGGTTTAGTGTTCTGAACTATTCGGGTATTTCCGTGAAAGCCTTAGGCGCGTTAGCCATTACCTTTTCCTGTCGGGCTGGAACTATATACTATACGTTTGTGAGAATTTTGTTTAGTTGTTCTAATTTAGTGAAATAAGTTTTTAGAATAAATCTATTAAAAATGTTCAAGTATACAGTTCAATTCTATGATTGATTCTCTACAATTTGTTATACTAATACAACTTTATTTTTGGGTAAAGCATATAATCCTTATTTCCTATTCAAAATGGATGCTCGTGAAATAGTCTAAAAAGACGTTTTCAAACACTGTATTCCAAAAAAATATTCTATACCTCCCTCCGGATAGGAGGCAGCTCCCTTATTGAAAACCTGCTGCATCCGCCCATGACCGATAACTAACACACACTGACTATTTTTTTTCAAAGCGTACAAAAAATCTTCCCAAATATGTTGTTACCAGTAATTAGTTGCATTTATTCAAGTAACTACTAACAGTATTTTTTGTTATAATATTTTGCAGTTGTGTACCGTATAGGAAGGGTAAAACAATTAAAAAAAAATCGCATTTTCGGATTTTCTAGGTTTTGCCAGAAGACCATCGGTATCCTCGGTATCGCAGTTTTTGTAGTGAGTTCATCTGTTATTCGGCAACAACGAATGTAAAAGATAACAAGAACACAGACAAACAACCGAAACATATCTGAAACACTTTATAATTTTACGGTACCTACTATATACATTGCAGACTACCGTGGGAGACAACAAACAACTCGCAACACGGTTGAAACTGTTATTGAAAACTTGGAAGGGGTTTCATGTTTTTCTGTTGTGAACGTCTCGGTTTTGAATTTGTTGTAAATACTGTACCTTTGCAGCCACTACAGTTTTTAACAGTAAATCTGTTGCAATTCTTTCGGGCCACGTCTATTATGGTGTTTTCCTTTCAAACTCTTATGGCGTGAAGACATGCGTTTGCTGAAATCATGTTTATTATAGAAGAACATGATTTCTACCATAGATATGAAAATATAACTTTTTTAGTCAATTTACATGTTATTAGAAATACCGTAGATGATTTAATAACACTACGGTACCGGTACATGACTATCTCAAATTGTCAATAAATTGCTATACGAAGTATTAAAACTATGCCAATTAAGCCATTTATACATAACAAAATAGCATTTATGGTTTACAATTTTACACCTTTGATTATGAACCTTCATGGATTATGGAACCTAATTTTAAATTTCATGTGTTTGAAATACTGTATTATTGTTATTATAACGGTTGTTTATAACAGTAGGCCTACCTGTATTGACTTTGTATTTTTAATACATAAAGTAATAACATACTATAAACATAATTTTGTTAGTAAACATAATTAGGACTTGAGTTAGGCCTACCAAAATACATATAAGTGTACTACTTTCAGTTTCTCCTTAGAAACATATGTAGCATTCAAATAGGGACGATCAAATGTTGTTTGGAAGGAGAGATGTTATGCGTCAAGAAACTCTCTGGTCCCACACTTCCAGGAAGTAAAAGTAAAGTAGACTAAAATGTCTACTCTCCACTTACAGAAGACTATCTTCAAGTTCAGTTCAATCTCGATTTACACTCTCTCTCTTTCCGTTTGACAGCAATACTCCTTTAGATTTAGAACGCTAGTGGGCAGCACATTACAAGTAAAATAGAAGCAATCATATGATGAAGTACGATGGTTTTTTACCAAAATAGCGCTGGAATAGCCTCTCACCGAATGGCCCATAAAGTGGGATATCTTTGCAGTCTGCAATCAAAGTTTACACCTATTTGTATGTATTGTTCTGTGGTCCGACGACTACACTACACTTCTCAACACATCAGGACCCGGGAGAACACCTTCATCGTTGAGCTTCTAGAGTCGACATCCAGTGAACATCTCGTGGACGGGTCTTGGAGATCCAAGGATGGTTTATCACTAGGAGCGCTACACAACTAACACGACTGACGGACGGACACTTCATCGTCGCCGACGGACACCTTCATCGGGGCTCCTGTAATCCGATATCGGTTGGACTGCGGGCAGCGAACTCGTCCAGCCCTAACTACACATATTTTTTGTTTCAGCGAACAACATCATCGGAGCACCAGGATTTCTTGGCCAGTGCTGTTTAGGCCCGGGTCTTCGTGTTTAGCGATTTTATCCAGAGCTAACAACCCATGTTATTCTGTTTCAGCCAGACTTCTTCACTTCGAACTCGAGATCGTGACTTCATTGGAGCTTCGGAATTCCTCTGCCAGTACTGTTTGGGCATGGGTTAAAAAAAAAGTTCACAATTCACATTCACAACGACGGGACCGCAATCACAACCCATGAATGAATCCAGTACCTGATGCTGATTGGTTCATTAATGAGTTTTAGTTTTATCCTATTAATTTAGATTAGAAATAATAAACAAAATATAAGTGAAGGATAAATAACTAAAATAAGACACAATTACTGTACTTATTTCAAAATAATTGAGACAATGTAAATATTTTACGTGTTTATTTGCAAACTTTATTACATGAGTGTATTACTCACGAGTTTCTTAGCAATCAAGCCAATTTATAGTACGTATTGTGTTAAATTATTTTAGTAAATATTTCGTGTAGTATGGTATGTGAGTAAATAGAAGAACATCTTTTTAACTTATTACAGCCCTATAAGCTATAATGCAAGCCTAAGAATAAATAAAACTCGGCACAACTTTACTATTCGACTCTAGGCTAACCTATGACAACAGAAATGCAAAAATAATAAGAAAAATACCTGACGCAACTTTACTATTCAACTCTAAACTAAGCTAGAGCTAACAGAAATGCAAAAATAATAATTTAAAAAAAATACCTAAAAGTTTCTAACCTAACCTATTTAGTCACAGTATGTTTACTTGTATTCAACATATAACAGTAGAATGTAAAACAATGTCGTTGTCTGCAAAAATATTAGGCAAGAGTCGAATAGTAAAGTTACGCCAAATAACCAAAAGGTTCTAACCTAACCTATTTAGTCACAGTATGTTTACCTGTATTCAACATTTAACAGTAGAATGTAAAACAACGTCGTTGCCTGCAAAAATATTAGGCTAGAGTTGAATAGTAAAGTTACGCCTAAAACTCGAACCTAACAGTAACCATTTGCTAGTCATGGTACCGGTATGTTTCCAATTCCTAAACATTTAAATAGGTTTGTGAATTTCCTTCTTGCCCTAAAAATGTCATAGGTCTATATAAAAGTTGGCATTGTAGGTTATAGGGCGTTTACTGTAATTTAGTCAGTATTACTAATGGACTTAGACCTCTATTGAGGGAATTGCCAGAATGTGCAACCTGAAGATGTAACTATAGTATCTCATAAGGAAACTGCGGTAGCCTTTTCGAGGTGAGTAATAGACCACGAGGCAGTCAAAGTAAGGTCTATACCTCATTGTACACATCACATAATCTATTAATTTGACGTTAGTGTTCAACCGTCTTGCAACTGCGTATGAAATATATCGGTTATAGTGTTTCCAATTGTAAGAAAAATGGGCTTAAGTAGTTTCCAATCTACCTTTTTGTAAGATTGATTTATATGTCGTTTCAATACATTTTTGACAAGTTGGCATAAATAAACTAGCCTAATACAAATATATTATTACGAGAAGTAGGTGCTAGCGAAATGAGGTTAGTGTAGGAGTAGGTATGAATTGATTATTTGTAGTATATTTTTGAAATGTACAATTTACATTTATATTGATTGTAAATTTGGCGGTAACATCTACAAGGGTCATTCAATAAATCTTTAAAAAAGATACAAAAATAAAGTATTTTTGGTAACTTTTTTATTTTTCAACGTAATCTTCTTTTAGCTCTATAGGCTACACTTTGCTAAGCGTTTTTCCAACTTTCTTAACCCGCCCAAAAAGTTAGATTTTGGAAGGTCCTCAAAATAAGCATCTGTTTGGGAGATTTCTTCTTTGTTCGTCCCGAACCATTGTCCGCCGAGCCATATTTTCATGTTTGGAAATAAGAAAAAGTCACTGGGGTCAAAACTTAACACCAGCCACCCTGTATGTACAAAAACATAATAAAGTACTTAGACATAATGTATGTATAGCTTCCTGGATTATATATTATGAATAATATGTAGTAGGTTAATTACCTTGTTATTACTCCGTAGTAGGTTATTTACTCCGTCAATCAATAGAATTGGTTCCTAGATGGATTACAGGTTTTGACGGTTATGCCGTCATCTTCAGATCCATATTCAAATAAAGTTGTTTAGCCTGCTAAGGCATCGTCTTCTTATTGGCACATTAAACTTAGGTAAAATAGTTAAAAGATAAATAATATACATTGACATAAATAGCCGTCGATATAAATAGCCTACTGCACATTTGACTCTAGTGTACCGGCGTCAATATCGGTTTGCTTATTTAATTAAGTGCAAACTATTTGTGGTATCGTAACATGTTTATGTGTTTAGGCCTATATGTGTCAATGTTTTTTTTTTTTTATCTAATTTATTATATTATTTATCTTTTAACTATTTAACTAATTTTAATATGCCAATAAGTAGACGACGCCTTAGCAAGCTAAACAACTTTATTTGAATATGGATCTGAAGAAGACGGCATAACCGTCAAAACCGGTAATCCATCTAGGAACCAATTTCGATTGATTGACGGGATAAATACAAGGTAATTATTAACCTACTGCATACGGTATTATTCATAATATACAATGCAGGAAGCTATACATACATTATGTCTAAGTACTTTATTATGTTTTGGGGTGGCTGGTGATAAGTTTTAAACAATTTTTGGTGATAAATTACATGGTACTAGTGACAACATAGTGCAAATTTTACTTTCATTTTCCTGGATTAATAAATATTTTAAAATTTCTTTAAAAAATCAGAACTTGAATACAGTAAATAAAACTGTAATTTCTTGGCTTTGTATGAATGTTTTGTTAAGTTTAACACCAATTTCAAAGTCTACGTAACATTTCCAACAAGCATGGCTTAAAGTAATCGAGGCTTAGTAATGTAAAATAATCAAAGTTGGAAAATATATTTTCTAAATCTTACTGGTGAGGTGGTGAATTACACTTTTGATCATTATTATAATTATGATTTTTGATTCTGCTCTTAATAAAGATATTAGTTCTCCAGAGATAAAGTTAGAGGTGATCCTAAACAAATCTGTTTGAATGCCTCGATTTGGCAACAAGTAAAATTACTTAGTGAATGGATCTTAAATAAAGTTTAAGCTTGGTGGGGTTTTCATGAATTCTATTAAATAATTAATTTACCATGTTTAATAACTATTAAGAAGCTCATTTGGGTTATTAAACACATAACATACGGTAGTAGCAAATCTAACTATATTATACTTTGGTTAGAAGTTAATCAAATTTAGTGTTAAACTATATGCATAGAGTTGCATAATATGGATCAATTAATGAATTCCTTTGTGTTTTAGAATGGCAGCAAGCCTTGATGAAGATGTGGACAGTAAAGAATTAAACACAGAATATTTAGTAAGTAATTAATTAATTACTTCTATATTTTTACATTAATTTTTTTGTAACATTGATCCAGGAAATAAACAAAACAAATTTCCTTTTGCCTACTATCAATTTAACAATAAAACTTGAATTATGGATTAATAAAATTGTATATAGAAATAAAATTACATGATAATTTTCATTATAAAGCCTTAGTCCCAGTGCTGGATCTAGGAATTCCTTTAGGAAGGGCAAGGTTGAACTTTAACTATGTATTTTGGAAAATGAGATAAACTAGAGGGGTATCACTCCTCCCCTCAAGCAAATTATTTCATCCTAACTTTAACCCTCCAAGTGCTGACTATATTGCTCTTTAGGCCTTCCGCACACTGGTCGACCGGTTTGAAATTATAGTTTCAAACCGGTTGCAGGTGCAACTGTTTGGTGACATTGGACGTGTGCTGGAGTGGGGATCAACACACGGGTCGACTGAACTGCGACCAGTTTGAAATCAGTATCCGACTGGTTGCATGCGACCGTATTTTCTTGTCACCAAACAGTTGAGTTGCATAGTTTCAAGTGTTTGAACGTATTTGTGAAGTGAAATATGGGTGATCAAGAAATTAATTTAAAATTTGTTGGAGAGGTGGAAAATCACGAAGTGCTGCACAATTACAAACTGCCTGGATACTCAAGAAAGTACCTTACATTTTTCTCTATATATGGGTGACACCAATATTTCCTGTGTATTCTTTGGTGTCGGCGACGTAGAAAACATGCTACTATTTCTTCCTCATCCTCACTAGTACTTGACATACCTAATGTCTAAAGTTACACTCAGAGAAATAACTATTCAATTATTGATAACTTATCAAGTAATAAATGAGAATGCAAACATAACACTATTACTACACAGTACACCTGTTCGCACAAAGATCGACGACTGATCCAGATTTAGTCGCATAGTGTGTGGAGTCAGATTTTATTTTGGTTGCAAACTCGTTGCGTTTGAAACTGGTTTCAAACTCTGGTTGCAAACGGATATACCCGTGTGCGGAAAGCCTTAGTGCTAAGGGTTTTTTTGGTTCCGTGCATGCTTATTAACAAAAATCATTATAAAATACTCAATAACAGTAAAGTAAGACTTATTATACATCATTTTAATCACAATTACATGCTCTTTGCAGTAAATAGCTTCAACAAGCTTACCTTATAATTTTTATCCTTTTTTTTTTGTTGACCAAAGAAGAAATTTAAAAAAAAATTTGTATTCTAAGACCACTTACTCAAAATATGTAAAAAAAAGTAATGCAGAAAATCCAATATTGCCAAAAGTTGCACAATTTTATGGTGAATAGAAGTATACATAACACTACTACTTTGCTGTAAAAAAATTACTTTTCTGCACAAAGAAGAAAAACTTGCCTCTAAAGATATAAAAGTGTCTAGGCCCAATATTTATGGTTTTAATTTGTTATGAAGGAATTACACACAAATTATACAGGTACAAGAAAAAAAGATGAAACAAATATTTAAGTTACAGTTCAAAGTCTCTAAAAGTCACTATTTTCAAACGCACCTCTAATAGCATTTGAATTGCTAAGTTCACTCATAATTACTTCAAAAATGAATAAACATTTACAAAAACAAATAAAAATAAACTGATCTAAACTGAAACTGAATGACAACTAGTGGATAAACAAACAAAATCCGAGTTCCGAGCGTCTATCTACGCGTACTACACGACTAGATAGTTGATTTGACAATTCTGCCAAAGGTTTGTTTGAGTCGATATCGCTATGAAACTCTGAATTATAATAAAGTGACTCTTTCCAAACACAAACATACATAGAAGTATCCGATTGTATTAAAAATAGCGGCGTCATACACTGTAACGCGACTTTTATACATCGCATATGCGACGTTAGCACTTGGAGGGTTAAAAAATCAATTTGATTTAGAATCAAAAGCATCAAAAACATTCCTTTGGGAGCTAGCTTATCCAAAGCTGTTCTCGCTTTTCTTGTGGTCTCATTGTCAAAACAAAAGGCACATAATAATAAATCACCATACGAAATATTTCAGGAGAAGTTCTGTCGGTAGCCCACAAGTAAAATAAGTTGACGTGTGAAGATCTTAACACTCTTACCATGTAGAGTAGGCCAATAAGAGCCTTAACTTTTTCAGGATATGTATCTATAACATCAGACTCTCGGTTATAATTTGCCTAACTTTCCTTCGACGAATGTTTGTGTGTTCAGTTTTCCTCAATAGTTACATCAGGGGAAAAAAGACTCCAGACTTCTCTTATCGTTTGTGCATTTTTAGCTTTTCCCTTTACACCTGGAAGATGAACAACAAAATTTCTGGCTAACCTTACATTGAGAGGGTGCATGCTTGTTCCATAGTGTAACTTTGTTTTTGGCCCTCTATTGAAAGAATTTCCATCCTCTTCTTCTTCTGACTGTTCACTGCCAGATTCATGGAAACTATTTTGTACAACATCCTCTTCATGATCAGAAGACAAATAATCAGTGGCAACTGTGTCCTCAGCCTCAGAGTCATCCAGCAGCCACTGCACTATTTGTTGCTTATCATCCATAATAATTAATACAAAAACAAATTCTTATGTACCGTAATTAAAAATAAGCTTAAAATCCTAAAAAAAAACAACCTGCACAAAATCCAACTTTAGTAAAACCAATTGTAATGCTAGTGTTCGAAGGGTGAGCGCTGCACTCACTCTCACGTAGTTGCGAACAGTTCGGTGTCAAGGACGCAACTAGAAATAAGATGGCAGCTTGACTGGCAACCCCCCATCTCATCACATTCTAATTGACAGCTATTTAAAGTTTCAGGCCGTCGACCAACATAGGATTAGCAAATTAAAATTAATTAAAAAAATGAAAACAAATTTAAATAGTGAAAGGGATTTTTAAAATGAATTGTAAGCAGACAATAACAAATTTAATAATAATGAAATATATTTTTTAATCAAGCAGACATAAAGAGCTGATGATAGTAATATTGTTTAAAGTTGGGACAGTAAACAAAAAATTGAGGTGCGTGATGTATCCAAAACGGAAATGTAAAATAATAGAATATTGTAGAAAGAGTCATGTGATTAACTAGAAAGTTCTAGAAAAGAAACAAGAAATGGCTACATCATAGCGCATGACATAGTGCAATCTAAAAAGTTAGTCGTTTACTAGATTCGCTAGGGAAAGGGCGCATGTTACCTTATAAGTCATATGTTGGACTTGAGAGAGAAAGGATGCACGTCGCCAGTTGAATTGAAAAAGTGAGCTTGTTGCTAAGTGGATGAAAAGTCACTATAAGTTAAAAGTTTATTTGAAAGTAAAATTGAATAATGATAAGTTTATTTAATGGTCGATAAAATCGTCAAACAACAATAATTTGTGAATTTAAATTGTTTGAAGGAGTCTATGTTCAATATAACGCAGGTTAGGCCTCTTCAATGATAGGATCATCGTTTGAAAACTATACACTTGGTCCCAATTTTGAGAGGAAGGTTTTGGAAAAGGGTCATTCCGTATAAAATCAACACACTAAAATACAAAAATTTACTTGACCACCTCAGAATGTAATGAAATTTGGTATGAAGGTTGTCCTCATAGAGTTTAAGAAAAATTCAAAATTTTTTCAAATGTATCAATTGGTTTCAAAATTACGGCTATGTAAAGTTTTTCAAAATCTGCCAAAAAAAAACATAATTGACATATTTTGAAATTACCATAGCTTTTCTCCTAATTGAGCTAGAGAGATGGGAGTGATGTCATTTTACTCAGTTTTAAATTATCTTTCTTTTGATGTACAACACAACATACTTTGTTATAAAAAGTTTTTTGAGACATCAAATTAAAAATTTAGATTTTCTCAAAAAGAGCATTTTTGAAAATAAAAGAAAATCCTATAAATAGTTTATACTTTTGGTGGCGTAAGTTTACTATTCGACCCTAGCCTAATATTTTTGCAGACAACGATGATGTTGTTTTACATTCTACTGTTAAATGTTGAATACAGGTAAACATACTGTAATTATTATATAAATTATATCTGCTAGGATAAATACGATCAGATTGAGTACAATTTTCCTCCAGTCCTAGCTAAACCCTTTTATTTGAGTTTGTCGACGCGTTTCGGAGTTCCTCCATTCTCGAGACCTACTTCAGTACTGAGTAGAATGGAGGAACTCCGAAACGCGTTGACAAACTCAAATAAAAGGGTTAAGCTAGGATTTGCGGAAAATTGTACTCAAACTAAACATACTGTGACTAAATACTATAGGTTACAACCTTTTAGGTTTTAAAAAATTATTATTCTTGCATTTCTGTTGCCATAGGTTAGCCTAGGGTCGAATAGTAAATTTGCGCCATTTTAAGTGATTCTCAAAATTTCAAAGTGGGAGGCTAATGGATTCATAGTCAAATAATCGTAGTCAGCCTATCCACTACAAATTTCTTTACTATATTACATTAATCGTAATCTTAAAATTAAATTTTTAACACTTACACCTTAGGCAAAAGTTATTCAGAACTTGATTTGTGAAGTTTGTATGGCTTCTTCAGATGTTATTACATTAATAGGACTGGTGGGATCAACTTTTCAAAGTACATCTATCAGTGGTATCCACAATATGTCTGGTTTTCTTGGATATGAAAATAATGATGAAGGACCAGCAAAATGCAGAAATGTCACTTCATCTTCTTCTTTATTCTTCTCCAACACATATGCCAGCCACCTCTTTTGGTCATATACAGAGCTTTTATATATATATCTACTAACTTCTGTCACTTGTAGTTTTCAGGGCATTTTTGGGATGGTCACTGTTTCTTCAGTTGTATCTCCAGAGAATATTGTTACACATATCTTTGATACATTTGAACTTATAGGCATATAAGCATATCTTACTTATGATAACATAAATTGATAAAGTTTTTCTTATATTGTGCAGCTCATCCATCTGAGTAATAAAAATTGTTTTTGCACTGATTGAAACTACCGTGTATACACAGAAACAGTGTTATGCTCCAAACATGGTGAAATTACAACAAAACTTAAATGCTTAGGTTTATTATTCTCTCTGTAATAAATCACAAATGAGTGTATTGTCACATGATCACTTGCCCAGTGGAAACTTTGAGCTATGTCCTGAACGACAATATTATTGTTTTCAGAGAAATCTAGGTTTACTAAAAACTCACACTCTTTAAATTTTCTTTTTTTTGTCACTGCTACTTTGCAATAAAATCATGCTTTTTTAAATAGTCAGTTTGTAACAGAAATTATTTATAAAATCCTCATTATATTTTTGTAAAGTTTCGAGACTGCAACGTTCAACAGACACACGCTGAAGATAAGTGACACTTTTCTATAAGATTTTCTTCAAAAGCCTTTTCAATGATTTTGCAAATTGGCGTAACACCTGGACATTCTGTACATTCACTTTGAAACGGCCAATTGACCGATTCAATTGGGGTTAATTAATTACATTAATTAAAATAAATTCAAAGTTAATATAACAAAGGATTAAAGCCAAAGGGTGTCAGAAAAGCCCAAAAT
>JAGFPH010000514.1:509931-528783 GCA_018207615.1 Philaenus spumarius
GTGTTTATTGAATAAATTAAGAGGGTAGGGAGGTTTGCGCGTGGCAACTTGTATAGCAATAATTAATGTTTGGTGGATTACATAGGATTTTTGCCAAACAGTGTTTATAAGTATTTAGTTGTCCATTTGTCAAAGCTCCTAATTTTGTATTTTCTATCATTAACTTCAAGTTCTGGTGGATTGTGCATACACAGACTGAATGTGTACTACTTTGGCCTGCCAGTATGCAATGTTTTGGTCGAAGCTTGGCAAATTTTGAAAAACCTATTGTAATATCTGAGTATCTTTCCTTAAACAATAAGTAGGCCTAAGCTTCCTTCATATTACACAGTATTAGACGTTTTTACATTTTTGTTTTAATTCCATTTGAATCGACAACAGTCAAACATTCCTTAACCGGCCATTATTCTGCTTATATCATCACTTTCATAAAATGACTTTATGGTATCGACAATAGCTTTTGAAATAGCCTTTCCACGCTTTGGGTAGGGCTTTCTAAAATACCCTTTTCTTATATTTTTTTTAATGTCTCACCATATAATTTGGTGCATTAAATTCCCATTTCTCTGGGAGACATGTACGTATCATTAACTTCTTAACTGCATTCTTAATTTTTCTTAAACTCTATGAGGACAACCTTCATACCAAATTTCATCAAATTCTGAGGTGGTCAGGTTTATAGCCTGTGTTGATTTGATATGGAATGACCTAACAGTGAAGTAAAATCTTAAAAAAGAATGTTAATAGTGCAGTGCAATTATGCCAACAAAAAAGCTTGCACAATTATAACTATTAAATTTAATATATTTAAAAAAGTTATTGTCTGCATTTTTTTGTTATTTATTTTATTTGTTATTTTTTATTATCTTATCTTCTAAAGCGAGAAATAATTGTCTGTCTGCTAAATAGATCTGGAATCTCCGTCTAAGGATTTTTGATTTTTTGATTTTATATGGGGCTTTTGGCCACGAGAAATCGATTGGAAATGGTCACCAGTCTGGGAAAATTCGTTTTCTACGTCTTTTTATTAATTTAAAAAGTGAAATTTGTCCATTTTAAACAATACAAAGCACAGCTGATGCAAATTTTTTCAATGTCATTACAATAATCATCTGTTTTCTTTTAAACGAAGCACAGCTGATGCAAATGTTTTCAATGCCATTACAATAATCATCTGTTTTCTTTTAAACTGTATTTTATTAGAGGTAAGCCTAATGTTGTATCTATTTATAGTTACCATGGCAAGGAATACTTCTGCTAAATAAACATACCCTTTATTTAGTTGTTTAATGTTATAGGCCTAACCTAAACGATGTTCACGGAAATTTGCAATAATAGTTATTGACGTGAGCGAACTAGGCCCTGCTTATAATCGAGCTTTAGCTCGGTCTCCTGGTACTGTATATTTAATTAAGGACAGGTTATTTTAAAAAAATGTTTAGTATAAGTAAGTTAATTTATTATATCTTTCATGTCATTTCAGAAATTCAATATATTAAAATTTGGATCTTGCAATTTTTGATCTCTAATAATACATCACATTAAATAATGAAGCCATCTTGTCTGTATAACTTTCATTATTTCAAGTACTTCCACAGTAATGAAACTCAAAATTTATAAGTGAGGTTAAATATAAAAATGTCTACAAGTTGTACAACTTGAAAAAAAAAAACAATATAAAAAATGCCATTGACCATTGATGAGGGTTTTGGCAGTTGTTTTTCGACAGTGAACTGTGTTTTGCAGACGACAGAGTTGTCTATCTGTGAAACGCAAGTGGCCAGTCGAATAGCCTGGCAAGTAACACATCTGCAACTCTGGCGTGATATAACAAGTGGGACAAGGATACGTCAAGATAGCTGTGGCACTTGGAGAATTGTATCTTTTTTGACAATTAATTTTGAGGTTATGAAAACATTTTTTGATTTTAATGAAATAAATAATAAACAATAATAATTAAATCAATTCTTATCCTACATGATTTTTTTAATTTTTTTACTTTGAACATTTTTTTATTTCAAAATTTTCTATTATAATTTGTTAATTTCTTATTTTTTTTGTACCTCCTAATGTTACATCTTTGAGATAGGATGAATATTGCTTTTAGTTTTTTTTTTAAATATCCTAGGTTTCCCAGCACATTTCATCCGATTTATTTCTTGTCAGGAACAAGGTGTGAGGCTTGGCGTTGTATTGAAGAAGGATGACATTTCTGATAGGCATGCCTTGTATTTTGCTTCGATATGCAGCTTTTGCCGACTATAACAACTGGCAGTAGTAAACCGAGTTCATTGTTCGTTTATCATTACTGAGCAGCCTTTATCTTTTCATCGTCATTTTTGATTAGGGAGTGTAACGATTTACCCTCGTCTCATCACATGAAATCGATTCAGATGTCTTTCAGCGATCTCTAACCTGACTAGTTTTTGATTTCCGGTCAACATTGGGCACTAATTTTTCTGAAGCCAAGATGATCAGTGATAACGGGTAATCACGCTCAATAAGCTCTTTAACGGCACGGATATTGTCACTGTAAGGCTTGTCCATCGGCGTCGAATGTCACCTTTGTTTTCTACATGTTCTGGCCCACTTTTAAATTCTCTAGCACACATATATGCACGATTCTGAAACAGTGTACTGTCCTCAAACTGTGCCTTTAATCGACTAAAAATTTCCAAGGGTTTAATGCCCTCATTAGTTAAAAACTTTATGATAATGCATTGTGCAACAGACGAATGTATCTCTTGCTTGGTCATGGCTGTACTGATGACAAAACCGAGCGCGCCCGCTAACCAAGCCGATTCCCCACTCCTCATACCCAAACATCAACTGCACTCTATATCACTAGCTAGGAACTGCGTGGTAAGCAGAATAGCAAAATTAGGGTTTATATTTGATCCACTCTCATAGCTAATATTTTGTCTTAACATTATTTGTATGCATTCAACCGTATTGTAAAGCTAAGTAACTATAATTTTTTTTAAATAACGAACATTAGAAGAGGTTCTCTCTCAGAAACCTTCCCGGTGATTGCTTCAGATTACTACTTCAAAAACGTTTTACTTCATATGAAATAATATTTTACTTTTACTTCTACCAAATATGAAGTCAGCTATAATCAATCATTTACAAAGAATAACTTTATTTTAGTATTAAGAAAAGGAAACCATTTTTTATTATTTTTAAGATTGTAAACATGTAAGATTCATTATTGTTGCAGAACACTAAAAAATCATTTTCATCATCAAGCATACTCTCAGACTGCAAAACCATTGACGGTAAAGAAAATGGAGAAGCACATTCTGCTAGACAAATACAAAATGAGGATATCAAAATCAAGAAACGTGTAAATATCTATACAGAGGAACCAAATGAATCAACAGTATTAAGAAGATATTCTGAAACTTCTGATACTGCTGGAGATAGGTCTTATGCAAGTAGTACAACTGAGAAATGCCTCACAATGACAGGGACCATCAAACGAGGCAAGAAAGCTGGACAAAATCTTGATGTTAGAATTAACATTTCTCGCGAGGAATTGGAAGTATTAGACGCAACAATGGCTGCTAAAAAACAGCAATCATGTTTGAGCTGTGGACTAAGAAAAGGCGCTCATATTGTTGTATTTGGTCTATTTTGTTTTCCATTTATAACAATATTGTCAGCTGTATACTCTTTCTATGTTGGAACACTAATGTGGTATAATGTCTTTACCTATGTTACAGAAGAAACTCGTATTTTGTGGCGAATTCTTCTAACACCAATTCTTATTCTCTCGTATCCGTTTTTTATCATAATTTGTACTTTAGGCTTAGGTCTATATGGAGGTGTTATTCAGATCTCTTGGTTTCTAGACAGTTGGATCAAAGAAGTCAATGATTGGGAGAAAGGTTTCTATGGTTGGTTTTGTTCACTTTTGCATTTATCGGATTGTTCTCCGTACGAAGTTGTTATTCTTACAGATATTCAACAGACTTATGTTGAAACAAAAGTTGAAGATAGTTTGGCATTACAAGATTCCATTCCGATTTAACATAACACTAGTCCTATTCAAACAAGTCAGGGTATACTTAATTTTAACTATGGAAAAGTGATTTTTTGAATTATGTATACATACATATATGTTTATCTATAAAAAATCCTACATATCTTAGATAACTAAAAAGACTAGAGAAAATGGATAAATATCAAAACAATATTTTTTAAATAACTAGTATAGGTTTATTATAAATTACCTTATTACCAACAATCCTTGTATATATCGTAATAGGATACCAACTAAAAAAAGAACTACGCAAACACCTTGTTTACCCAGCCTAAAAAACGTACACCAACCTCATATTCTTTCTGAAACCTGAAAGAACTAATCCAATAGAAAATTCTAATTATTAGGAAGTTTACAAGATAATTTATACTGATTGTAATAAATTTTACATTAGCCACACTGGATGGTCACACTTTTAGATTATGATCACTCTTATACTGATATGAAGAACCTAAATATTATCTACATTTTAAATAAAGGTGCTCTATTTTATTTCCTGCAAGAATATGAAATACCCTATATGCCAATTCTGAATGTGACCACTAAAATACACTTAGTAGTAAATTAAATTATTCATAAAAAGATCTGTAAACATAGAAATACGACTACAGGAAAGGATTATCTTCGACATCAGCCAACTTATAACGCTGGACCTACATGTGCACCGGATAATTATGATCTACCTGAATACTTGTTTGTAGTAAATTTGTTAAGTTGTGTTTACAGGCTACATTCATGTTCGAAATTAAAAATTTTTGTGTACAGTGTTTATGATTGTATTCATACATTTTAAATTAATATTTGATAAATTATTGACAAACCTAAATTAATATAAAAAATACTTCTTCTTTGTGACATTCATAAAAGTATAAAGTCAAAGTCGGTAGTCGACTAGGATGTGATATACAGGGATTGTTGGCGTAAAGGTAAATTATTAAACTAGTTAAATTCCAGCCCAGGAGGCTAACACAATATCTTCAAATTACTTTTAAAATTATTATAGCATTACATTTTAAGATTTTTTGTTTGCCTAATCTAATCTACTGCAAAAATGTTATTTAAATGTGTTAGCACTAATTTTGAACACTAATGATTCACCTTGATTGTTTAAAATGATGTTTTTAGGTATCTTAGTAAACCTTAATACAATTTCTAATTAAAATAATATATTTCTTGCCGTGCAATGAGGTTAAAACATACAAACACAACACTAAGTCCTGTGAATAATATTTTCTTTATAAAACACAACTTTTCACAAAGAAATTGTACACTTTGCGTCTTCAGGTGAAATATGTCCGTAGGTAATACATCCTTAGGCAGACGTTTCATTTCAGAGCGCCTAACAATGGGCAATTGAGAGTTGAAGGTCGTTCAAAGGTTCAACCCCTACCATGTTCATGTTATTAATTCCTATAATAGGCCTGTCAAAAAGTCTCTACTTCATGTAATGATGTAATTAAAGGTAAATAAATCACATTTATGGTAGAATTAAGCTGGGAAATGCAGTTTTCCTTACAGACATTGCCGCTCTCTCTTTAAATACTGTTATTTCCTTAGAAAACTGGTGGACACTAAGGCTACTTTCATACGATCTACTGCTTGCAGTGATATGACACACCACTGCTTGCCAACATTTCTTACTCTGATCAACTTTATACTACCATTTGTTGGACGACTTTGCGCAACCGTAAACCCCTTACAACTTAATGTTATCACCCTCTGGGGAAGAACTGGCAAGTTTTAATAAAGTAGTTGAGCGAGATATGTTGGCTAGTCTCTTGCAGTGGCATGATGCAAACAAGTTGATAGTTTAAAGTAGCCTAAGCGATTTAGTTTGTTTAATTTTACCTAGATTACTATCAATAAGTTTACATTCAAGGTAAAAATAAGCTATTCCAGAAAATATATATAATTTGACTAAATAAAACATCCATTTCCTATTTGGTACTCATTTATAGTCCATTCATTTCCGCGTGGCACCTAAGGGATTATGAGACCCTTACACACACACACGCACACCAATGCAGTTGCCTGCGTCCATACCACCCGGCAGGTGCATGACTCATACACTGGGGCTCTCTGTGTATAATTGCTATTTCTTTAAAATATACAATTTAATTACTGACATCAGTATATTTGTAAACTTTGTGCTATTCAAAGAAAAGTGACACCAAACACAGTATCATTATTATAATATATAGATGTGCAATATGCATAGTTGAATTATATAAATTAAATACAAATATACTTCCTCGGCGCTACACTGTTAACTGTAACTATATGTTGAGTGGACTCTTTTTCTCAAAATTTAACGAAGAATACGAAAATCATGTTTTAATTTGGATTATCATTCAATTTAAATGTATCATAATTTGTAAATGTACCATGAAGCTGTATACCTATGCCGTACGAGTCAAGGGTGTGGACCGGGCGCTCGTGAGTGTGAGAGGGAGGGTCTGTTAGTCTTTTAGATGCCACGCAGGAACGAATAAACTATATATTTATTTATTTTCATTAACCACGTTACAGCAATTTGCCAGGAAAAAGATTCCCATACCAGGTGGCGAGTCACAAAGTATTAAATTATTCTAAACTAGTTTTACAAAACAGATAGCAATACATCAAACTTCAAACAAATAAAACATTTTTACCCTAAAACAATTTCTATCAAACTCACACATATATGTATATTTCTGTACACAATAGACAGTGGTCAACACACAAGAGAAAATCAGGCCATTCGCAAAAACTCATCCACTGCATAGAAAGAATTGTTCATCAGATATTATAGTTAGGGTCTTTTTGAACTTTCTTGGACAATTTACTGTCCTAATATGCTCAAGCAGATTATTAAACAGCTTTATACCACTATAAAATGGTGTCTTCTCAAAAGAAGTTTTTCTGTGAGAAGGATAAGTAAATAAGTTTTTACGTTGTGTAGAATATCTAGAGCCTTTTTGTAATAGATCACCAAATTTATGAAACTTTGTTTTGATAAAGTCAAGAATATTCAATATTTATATCCAGAGGACGAATGTATTTATGGCAGAGGAAATATTTTATACCTCTTAAATATAGGTCTATAAGATTCACAACTTTTTAGATTGAAAATAGCCTTAATAATTCTTTTCTGAATATTAAACTCCTGTCTACTGTTAACCGAGTTTCCTCAAAACATAACTCCATAAGAGAGTAATCATGAGCGTAGTAAACCATCATGGTCGTGTTTAGGTCAGTTACTCTTATAATTGTTAAAATAAAAAAATAGGCTATTTTTAACTTTCCTGCAAGGTCTAATATATGTTGTCTCCACGAATCGTCTAAAAAAAGGACGAGTGTCAGCTTCTTTATTTTGTACTAACCAAGCTTATTTATTCAAGGCATCCACTCTGAGAATTTTCAAGGCCTATTCGTTTTATCAAGTTACATGACATGTTCAATGGTTTTCAATAATTGCCCTTATATGGATTTGATAATTTTCAAATATAAAAATCATCAAAAATTCTGTAAAATATCGGGGCGCCTTCAAACATTCGATAGTCCATTTCACAGATGTTGCAAACACTCGATAGTCCATTTCGCAGATGTTGCAAACACTCGATAGTCCATTTCGCAGTGGGAGAAGCCAATCCCTGCCAACATCAAACTCGTTTGTGACACACCCCCGGCATGACATCAAAGGGATGAGGTTAGGTTAGGTTAGGTACTTTTCGATCATGGAATCCTTTTGGTAGTCTGTTATTGGTCAATTTCTTTGACAGAATGGCGTCTACCATCAAGTGTTTGATCCTTTGTGAGACATCTAATATTCTCACTATCTAGTAGTCGAATGGATCCCAAAATATCTAGTATTTAAAAAATGTATTGTATTTTAGAAAGAGTGGGTGTTTTCTATAATGACTGAAGACATATTGTTTTAAAAATTATTAAATGTATTTGTTGTACTAAATGCCTTACAATGCCCATCATGTATATTTTGTCCAATTATAAGTGAAAATTCAAATTAGGGTGCACCTCCCAGGGGCAACAAGCCTGTTTAACCTATATTTGTCATATCCAGTGATTCAAAATGAGGCTTATCAAAACTATGCTTTATGTTTAGGTTGAATGCATTTTAAGGCAATTTCGGCCTTCTCATTCACACGTATACATTTACGAAAGATGTGCCATTGAGTCCTAGTTAAGTAAATTTCTCAAACCTAAATTTCATGAAATAGTAGATAATTTAATTCATATAGAGAGGTGGCTTGTTTTGATAGTAAAAATGAGTCTATAACACAATTATTTATTTTGACCATACTCGAACACATTGGTGCAACTACCATAAATAAATACTAGTAGCGGTCATTCCGGTATGAAAAAAGAATCACCTAAACAATGACTAAGGAATTCTGTAAAGAGATTATTTGCTTTTCTATGTTTCTCCATAGGACTCTGACTTCAGCTAATGATATTGAAATGATATTTTCAAGCTATATTGTCAGCCTTTGTTATTAGAAACCTGTACACCATTGCTGATATGAAACCGTTATTTCATTAGACTTTTATAAGGGATTAATTAATTAAAGACTTGTTTACTATATATATATATACATATGACAAAATGTGCTGTAGTGTTTATTATATTTTTTTGTTTCTGTGTGTATGTACCTGTATTAAGTTTGTGTAATGTATTAACTCATTTGACATGCTGTATTTGTAATGTATCGTCTAGAATATTAAATACCGTATAATATTTATGGGGTAAGAAAATGTTTGTGATTTTTAGTTCTAAACATAATTTATTTGTGTATTATTGCTCAAAAATTTTGTTGTTATATGTGCAGAAATATATTCTGAAACCATGAATGTTAGATTTTAATTATTTTGTTGTTTGTAAAGTTAAAATATTGAACATTTAACTCATTATTTAAGCCTGCATTAAAAGACTGTTGAATATTTCTTTAAATGGTTAGAACTACCATGATGTCAGAAAAGATTTTAATTTACATTCCTTTGTAACTATTGTGATATTTCTTGTATTTCATAATTATATACAATTTTATAAAAATTTGTATGAACTATGTTTAAATAATATAATTTTTACTTCATTAAAACCATGTTATTCTTTAAATCCATACGGAAATATCAATAAGATGAAAAGTTAAAATTTTTAAAATTCAGACCAGGGAAGCAGGTATAAAAGTGTGTTTGGTCCATCGGCTACTAGGATTCCACGATCACATGACAGTTGGACCCCTCTGTTTCTCTTCCTCTTTCCATCCTTGTCCCACACTCGGCCGGCAAAACGTGCCCTGAGAGCTCCTAGCGATTGATTGTACAAGCTCACTTTTATACCCACTTTCCAGGTCTGAATTCTACCCACTTAAACTGTTTGTCTTATTAATATGTAGCCATTGTATTATATATGACCAAAATATACCAAGTACTGGACATTTTTTTCGTTAGATAGATTTTGAAGAAAGTAGTTACTAGGAGTGATTTCAAGTTACTATGGAGTGTTTTCATTTCATGATCCTAGACTCCAAAACCATAGCCAACTCAAAAGTTTATACATATGTGTATCACTAGTTTATGGACTCAATAACTGCTGATTAAACTAATGTGTAAAATACATGGATAAAAAACGATGGTTAAATTTGTTAATGGGCAAAATCCGACCAAGGAGGTAGAAATGGGTGGGTTTTGAAAAATCACTATCTCTTTAATATTATTAATACAATTACTTATAACTAAAAAAAAATATTAGTCTTTCAGGTATGGTAATAATTTGTTTTGTCTTGAATCTTAGTGTAGGTTTATGTAATAGATGTTGGCTTAGTCTCTATAAAAAAACTGGTGTGCTTAAGACCACACGGTAGAAGTGTAAACTTCTTTTGTGATATTATTTATAAATAGAATTTGTGAACTGAAGGTAAATGTGATAGTAAAAGTTTTTATCTACGACCATTGCAATAAACACCAATAACGCTATTACAAGTAACATCAGAAAGAGGTACATTACAAACCAAAAGCCAACCCGATTAGGTAATGATATCTTTACCTAACAGGAGTCACTTTACATAATAGGCTCTAGACCAATGAGAGCTCGTCATTTGACGGAAGTAGAGTTGTAATAAAAATAACGCTATTCGTACATCAGCTGATTGTACCCATACGTTCCGGATGTTAGTGTGTTATTGTAACTAACCTCAAACGTGAGTTGACGCATTCCGCAAACATGAGTGATAGTGATGAATTTTGTGATGAACTCCAGAGGAAATTAATACAAAAGCAAATTCGGCTCTGAACAATTTGTTGCCAGAAAAATCTAACACGTTATAATACAAGTGTGTCATCTACTGTGAGTTATTTATTTATATCCCAAATTTCGATTAGCTCACTATATCTTTACTTCACCTTTTTTAGTATGGTTATGAGTAAAAGGAATGTTAATTTCACTCCTGTTAAAAGGGTATCAAATTGAAGAATTATTACACACTTCTTATTCTTTTACACCCTGTATATTTTTGGTCGTAGATAAAGTAGTGTACGCAACGATTGTATTCAGCCTTTAAGCCATTCGTGAGATATTTAGAACACTCGCTTCGCTCGTGTTCCAACTTACATCTCACTCATGGCTTAAAGGCCTTCATAATACAATCGTTGCGTAAACTACTATTTTATTAAGACATTAAACGGACATTTTTACATGCTTCATTTTTACACCATTATATTATTACTAAAAAGACACAAAATGAAATTCTCACAAAAATACATTTAGTTGTCAAATGCGTTTCAACAACAAAGTCGTCTTCATCAGTGGCAGTTGAGCTGCAACAAAATTATAACAAACTGAACAAGGTGTTATGCTTCATATTTGTACCTTCTCTCATAGTAGGCGGAGATCTTGGTTAACCTTTTCAGTGGCACGCCCGTATATATACGTTTGTGCTACCTGGCATGCGTAGGAGCAATCCCGTATAGATTCGTTTTCAAGTTTGCCACTGATTAGTTCTATTCAGATTTTAACCGTATTAGTTCTGATTTTTTTTTCTTATTATTTTACTCCGTTTCATTCCCTTTAAATTATAACCGAGCAAACTTGTTGTAACCGCTCCTAGATGGTGCTGACAAACCATACAGGCTCACTTAATTCGAACCGAGCAAACTTGTTGTAAAGTTTAATTCATTTATTTTCCAATGGTGCCAGTTTTATTACGATTGGATGATTTTAAGTGGATTAAATTATCGATTATGCAAATTCTCGCTAATATTCGAGCGGGTTGCATTTGCACCCGAGAGACTGCAGTCTGCCACTTTGAGGGTTAACCGCAACGATTTTAGTGTAAAAAAAAGTAAAAAACACTCTGAATCAATTAACACTATTATGAGAAAAGTCGCATAGTACGGGATGGAGGCACTGTTACTAAGGTGAGTCACACGCCGCGCCACTTTCACTATTCACTGTCTGCCAGCTTGCCTACCTTCCCCTCCCGCCCAAAGCCAAACCCCTTAATATTCTCCATTTCCGCTCTTTACAGCTTTAGTTTGATGCGTTTCGCGGCAGTGTTATTTTGAGTTTTGCAAATTAATTTTTATTTAGCGTCTTATTAGCAATTTATTGTTGGTGTTTTCATGTTAGGCCTACTGTAGATAGTGTGTTTTAAAGTGTAAATTAGTGTGCAAATAAAAATGTTTAGTGTCTTTCACTGACAATTTCAAAAGCTTACAAGCTGTCATATATGTACAGTACTAGAATTTTTAGTCTGCAATATCTGATTATTATACAGTAGTTTGATTATTAAGAATTGATAATATTAAAAAAATAATATTTCCATATTGATTATAGGAAACATTTACGTAATGTAAATATAGGCCTAACACTATTTTCAGAAAACTAGTTGCACGACATGAAACGGATACAAAAATGAGAATTTATTTTTAGCTATAGAATTCAATTTTATGACAAGAAATTATTTCATATTTATAGAGTGTGAATTAAAATGATTTACAAGATGTAAGAGAAATTAGTCATTAGAAAACTTAATAAAATAAGATATCAACAAGATAAAATAGATTACTTAATAGAACAATTAACTTAATTAATGATAACAAATATATTAAAATATTGCTTTAACAATAACTTTCAAATTTGAAAATAAACCAGCTAGCAGGATGAGAATGAAAGAGAAACCCATAAAGAAGAAAAAGAGATGAAGGACCTTCTGACTTTGGAACCTTCTCAGGAAAGGCTCAACATCTGACAATATGCTTCTGAAAGCATTTAGTTTTGTCTTAAAAATGGGTTTTTTCATAGTTTCTCTAAGGTATTGTAAGTTTTTTTATTCATTTACAAATTTATTGACATGATCAAATATTTTAATAGTTCGATCTACACAGCGACCATTTTCAAGCCATCTTACTGCTGTGAATTGAAAAAAGAAAGAGGTGTTGGTTGTAATGAGTATTTTTGTCGTTGAGCTAGACTATCTTTAAAGAAGGCCGTAGAGAGATGTGAAAAAGTTCCCAACCAAATGGCTCTTGAGTTTTTTCATAAAATTGAGGTTAACATTCGGTTCATCCATTGAGGCTTGTAAAATGTTTCTTAAAGGTAGGGAGAGCCCTTGAATAAACCTATCTAACAAAAGTGATCTACAGTTGCCCTAGTACCTAAAAAACACTATTCCAATACATTCTTGAAACTCTCTGAAGATTTATATCCCAAAACCTTACACACAAGACCATTTGTCCTCTTTGAACGGAAACAAACAACACAGTTGGAGCACTGTTTCATTATTTTGCAATTTTTCTATAACCCATAATTTATAGGAAGCCTTAGTTTTGGCCATAGAAAAGCTTTGAGCGATTTTACTATCTGGAAACAAATTTTTAAACTGCAGAGGTTTTATCACAAGAATTTAGAGACATTTTCCCAGTCAATCCCAGCCGAAATATTGCTTTGGCCGATGTAATGTCAGCTTCATTCACACTGAAACGCTTTAAAGATGTTCGACTGGCACTACTAATAATTCTTTTGTATTTGTAGCTGAAGTTGAAGGTGTTGACTACACATCATTTAATGGAGATATAGTGGTAAAAAATGAAATTGCCGGCTGAGAAGCCTTTGCTCTCATATTTTTTTACATGGGTTGGTCCCTTAGCATGAGAAACAATTGCTTCTTTCCCCATATTGCTTTGTTTAAAAGATTTCAGACCCACTTTACAATAAGCCGAATTCGCAACACTAACAACCAAGTCCGGCGCAAGTTTACTATTTGACCCTAGGCTAACCTTTGGTAACAGAAATGCAAGAATAATAAAAAAAAAACAAAAGGTTTTACTTGTAGTATTTAGTCACAGTATGTTTACCTGTATTCAACATTTAACAGTAGAATGTAAAACGTTGTTGCCTGCAAAAATATTAGGCTAGGGTGTCCATGTAATTTTAACTGAAATTCTCCCATAGAAAACATAATTTGGAAATACAAAGAACTAATTCTTTGGCTTAAATTTACAATACACATCTAAGCCATACTGCAGCCGAAATACTTTAAATAGCATACGCACAAAAATAATACTGTTCTCTATAACATACAGAGTAATGTATAAAATGGTATTTCTTTTGGTTTATGTTAGGCCTATGTTGTATATTACAACTTTTTCATTTTTACACTAGGCCTACACAACACCAATTAAATAGGCTAAGGCTTACATCCCCAAAAAACCTTGCAAAATAAATTAAACCTAATAAATTTGAAATTTTTAGAACTAGGCCTAAGTTTAGACATTTTAAATCGATGTTACAATGTTGACAAATCTATTTTGATACTAATGTAAATTGAAAAATTTCATAACTTCAAAAATTAACGTTATAAGTTACTAACTTCTGACAAATATATTTAACCGATAAATATAATTAATTTTTATTAAAATATATAATATGCTTAACATCTTAATTTTTATATATATGCAATCACTCGATAATTTTGTATGCTTTTAAGAGTGCCTTATTTGCAATGTCACCAATCACTAAACCATCAAATTGGATGTGCTTCTTGGATTTATCTTGAATATTTCTTTACATTTTCTGTCTTTCTCGGTTTTTAAGTTTCCAGACATTTGTATTATTAAATGGGTGCTGGGTCGAATGTTTTTTAGGTTGGCAACACTACACTTCTTTCTGATTAAAGGTCAAGTGTGAGGATATCAACAGGGAGGTGTAAGCCTACATTAATTCTTTAATTAAAGAGACTGTTTAGGTTCATATTAAAACGTTACTCTTGATATATAATTAAATGTATATTTATTTAATCTAACATAACGTCAACAATAATTAATATTATTAAATTTAAACACATGGTTTATTATTCTATAGTAAATTCACAAGGTAGGCTTAGCCTACATTACATTTCCTTTGGACTTTTGAATATTGCAACTGAGTTGAAAGTCTACCAGCTTTAAAAGTTCTAAAAATGTACTAAATATTTTGTATAAATTATTTATGTATTACTCTGCTCTGTGGTATTCCTTTTCTGTTGCTGCTGTTGCATTGATGACATTTCTTCATCAACTCTTTCTTTGGCACGTACAACTTTTGATTGAAGGTAAAACGAACCACCTTTTGTTTTATCGTTTATATTAAATAAATGTTCATAATTATTTTTAACTTTTTCTGCTTCTAATTTATTTACATTTAAAATTTGCATAGCCTCTTCTAAAGTAATTCCAGACCTTGCATTTGCTGCTGCAGAATCTTCGCCTTTTTTCCCTCCACCGGCTCTCCTGGCTGCTTCTTGACTTGCTGCATATTCTTGGCGTAAAGCTTTGGCAAATGCACGACCAACAACTTGTGAACCTAATATAACAATCTGCACTAAAATTTTAGCCATTAACTATATAAATACAAACTTCACATTGCATAACCTCAACCCTCAACTATACTCAATGTCAATAACTTCATTAACTTGCTAAAAGTTAAAAGCATGCACTATCACTATTTCAACATGCACGGCCATATTGATTTTTTTGACATTAAATAATAAATATATTATTTTTTTACTATAATGTTATAATAGGCGAGCTTTGGATAACCATTAAACTCGTTAATAACTATAATATAGTGGTGGTCATGGTCACTATTATATATATATATACATGGTCAATATAATGGTAGTATATATTATAATGGTATATTAACCTAACTCTTTTAGTTATAAATAAAACCACTTTTGAATTCTATTCAATTTACCTTGAATAATCTAAGCTATCTATGAAATGATGTAATCAAACACAATTTTATGATTTGATACAAAATAATAAATTTTATTAACTTGAAATTTAATGGTTATTGACATATTATAATATTTTGACTTGTTTATTTTGAAAAGAAAGTCTATTTTGCCATCGACTTTACTCAATAAAATAACAAACACAAATTTTAACAGCTGATTTTATCAATTTTTATTATTGACTAGCTGACCCGTACGGCGTTGCCCGTGGTTGTTGGTATTTTCAGTCTTTTTGACGTAATTGTAATTCTTTTTTCCTACAGTTACCTGACAAAGCGGGTCTTCTTGCACTGATTATAGTACGCAAAGTAGCTGATTCCTGCATTTACTTACTTTCCCGCACTCATTTCACTTTCCCGCACTCCAGAATTTCAACCAAACAACACAAAATAGTGTGCATGTATAAGGCACGTAATACGTTTCTCTTGAAAACAAGTTGGCAACACTACTAACTCGATCAGCTGTGTGACTAAATCGATCAAATGGTGCATTGTTGTCATTCAACGCTTTGGACTTATAACTTAACCTATATCCTGTTGTTGAGTATTTGATAGATAAGAGTGTTTGTTTATAGGCCTAAGTAAAATGTTTGCAAATAATGAACAGAGTGAAAGTGATTATGATTATAATAATCATAATCAACTCGAAGAGCATTCTGAAGTGTCTTCTGCATCAGGATTAGTATTATCAGGACATTATGAAAACTGCACATTTAACATAAACATTACAAACCAAAAATGACATTCAGATTTTGATTCATTATGTTTGTATAAACATTCATTCAGATTTTTATTTGTTACTTTGTGAAACAATTTTGTTTAAGTTTTGATTTGTTAATTTGTGGAAATGCATAATAAAAGTTCACCTTTATATACAATTACCTGTTATTTATATGGTTTATAGTAACTGTAGGAAAAATATAATGTGTTACATGGGCGCAAAGTGTCTTTGCTGCACTCGAGAAACTTTCCGCACTCGCCTGCGGCTCGTGCGTAAAGATTTCTCTCAAGTGCAGCAAAGTGTCACTTTGCGCACTAGTTACACAAATAACTATTTAAGTGTTCGTTGAATACCTGTGCGTATCCTACTGTGGTCATGAAAAAAAGTCTACCCTATTTAGGAAAGCACTGAAAATTGTATTCCTGTAAACTACTATCTAACATGAAAAAGCTTTAAATATATCGTTTTAATTTATAGTTTTTACTAAGTTTGACTTTCACTTAATTTCATTGACAATGTTGCGAGCACCTACGTCCTTAGAGGAAGCTACGTACCAAATTTCATTCCAATTCGTTCTTATAGGGATTTTTAGTAACTTTTGCCCCCCCCACTCCCCAAACCACCCTAAAATTTCGAATTTCTTTTAACCCTCTCTTAGCGAGGGTTTAAATTAGCTGGGGATGGTATAAAAGATATTTGAATCACTTTGTAACATCCGCGTTAATTTAGGATGTAACAAACTGGTTCAAATAGAGTTTGTAATTTTAAATGTATAGGCCTAATTAGTATAAGATGTATATTGTTTAGTATTTAAATATACAATATAGGCCTACAGTATATATCAAAATAAAGCTACGAATGTGATATTTTAATGGCATTTAGTTTAATTCAGATGGTTTGTTTAGTTTTCAATAAAATATGTTTAAACTCGTGTATGTTTATGGTTATGCATGGTGTAATGTCTCAAATCTCAGTAATACAAAACATTCATTTATTTCATTTATGACAGCCTAATATTATAGCCTAGAGAACCCTATGTCGATATATAAACAAACACCAGTAACAGTCCTGTAAAGAAATGAAAGCCAGATACTAAATTAGAAGTACTATATTTATTATTTATGTAAAATTTGTCAAAATCACTATACCAGAACTCAAGATGGTTAAAAACGTATTTAGTTAAGTCAGGGGCGGACCGTGGGTAAATGGCGCCCTGTGCGAAGCGTGGTTCCGGCGCTCCAACATGTACTGAGCAACCAGTGAGAGAGGGGTTAGAAAACAGAAGATCCCGGGGTGTCTTGAGATTTTATAAGTACTGGGTGCTTTATAAACAAAGGTAAAATGAAGGATCGTGCCTTGGTGTTCATTCAACTGTGAGGAAATAGTTTTTTCAACTATAACATCAACAAAAGTATTAACAGTTTTCTATTTTGCTCATAATACCTGTCAAGTTGTAATAATACATCCACTGGAATAAAAGAGATGTCAAAGAACATTTAAAAATTCATCTTAAATGAACATTTTATACATTTAATTTTACACTAAATTTGATTGCATATAATTTGAGATTTCATAGCTTGACCTTATTAATACAAAAAAAAAAAAACTCTCTGAGCTTTGGTTTCAGAAAAGTCTTTGATTAATTCATCTGTTTTAATGATTTGCAATAAATCAAAATTGATTAATACTAGGGCCAGTCCAACCACCCGCTCTAGGCAAATGGTAGATCGCAAATAATTTTTTATTAATTTAAGCTTCTTTCTCCAGATGCGACAGTAACATATAGAGTAAAACCAATTCTTAAGGCTACACAAAGATTGGCAAAATTTTCGCATAAGGAAGAAGATGTTAAATAATTTCAAATTTCCATGAGATCTTTAAGAGGGCGGTTTTTGGTCTTGATCGACGTAAGAATAAGAAGTTCTTGGAATAATTGGTTTCCTTTTATATCAGAGTGACTTCCATGTGTTAATGCGATTTGAAGTTCAGCACACGTTTTTTAAGGTCTTCTTTTTCTCCTCTTGTTGGATTTCGTCATAGTCAAAAGCATACATAAATCCAAAAATATTTTGGTGATGTCAGAGTTGTTTAAACCTTTCCTGCAATGAAAAAGTTGCTCTGTCAAGTACATACAAATAAAAGTCTCTCTTAAAGAGCGATCTTTGGATTAGTAGTTGGTTCGTCTGAAGACTCGTAATCAAACTGCTTTTTTTTCGTTCTTAGGCGAAGTTGTTCCTCTTTTTCAAACGTTGGCTCAATTCTAGAGTTTCAGCCACTTTCAGGGCGCCCCACTCCTCTGCCCTGAGTGGTGGGGTGTATGGAGGATTATTTCACCCCCATCGGGCCCCACCTGTCACAATACAATTCCATATAACCTCTTCAAATCAGTTATCAAACTTTTCAGTAACCACCCTATCGGCATAATCGATGGACTGATATGAGAAATAGACCCATTACTGTTCCAATGATTATTAACATATCGATAAAAAAAAGGCTTCGGGTAAGCTCCGGCGGGATTGGCGACCGGCTGGCTCAGATTCTCGGAAGTATACGCTGCGCCCCCCACCCCTAAAACTTTTAGTTTCCTGCCGCATTGTGCACTTTTGTTGTTATAATATATCGAATCTTTGACAAAAGAATAATTTTCTATTATTCTCCTTATTTTCCAATTAATTACAAGTACCACAATTTTTTTCCATCGCCATGGCGCCTCGGCTCCGATGGCGCCCTGTGCGGTGGCACAGGCCGCACATGCCAAGATCCGCCCCTGAGTTAAGTTATGTCTGCCATATTTGTAGGTTACTAAACCATTGTAAA
>JAGFPH010000514.1:528883-540225 GCA_018207615.1 Philaenus spumarius
GTTATGGCAGCTCTCACAGTATACACTGGTCTATCCGCCGCTTCTAGACTCTGGGAAGTAAACGCTTGCTGATCTGTGGCCTGCGAAAGTAGATTGATAGGAAATATGTATGTGAGAGGAATGGATGCCTCATATACGTAGTCTGTGGGTACGGGTCGAAAGTATGCCCCGCAGTCACCGTGAAAGGTATACCGGTGGTGTCCTCTTGACTGATGACCATAACCGACACCCACACTATGTAGCATAGGTATGTCTTTCTAGTACGCATGTTGATTCCCCAAAAACAAACTTATCTTCTGATATTAACGCAGTAAACTATTGTTGACCAAATCCTTGTGTCCTTACCTGGAACTGAGCAAACGTCACACATAAATATTCCCAACTACCACATTCAGAAAATAGTTTAATCAATACCCCGACTATTCCAAATGGCCCCACTGATATTCAGAATGCACTGCCTTGAGTTTATAGTAAATCGCAACTACATTCAAAACCATAAAAAAACATAAAACTAAAACTTATCACCTATAACTTACCTACTACATTCTCTGAAATGCTACTCCCCAATATTTATTACTACAAATCCCACACCGCTATCTGCATACATAATGCAATATATACTTGCACCTACCTGATACATACTTCTTCATCCGCGTAGCATGCACCACCACCGGCTTCAACCGCCCATACCTGTACATCAATAGCTCGTAGTTTCAGGGCGTGACCTTCCGTACCACCATGTTTGGTCCTGAATAATCCTGGGCTAGTTTATTGCCCTTCCTCGGCTCCTTGACCAACACCTGCTCTCCCACTTGATACTCTACCTCCCTCACATCCGTCGTTGTACCGCTCGCACTGTCTGCCTTGCCTCTCTGCCATAATCCTCGGTAAGTCTTGCCGCACCTCATGTATCGTTCTTAATGCAGCAGACATGTGGTCTGGTATACTGGGAAAAATCGTTAAATCTGTGGGCTGGTTTGATTCAAACCCGTTCAACAGGAAGAACGGCGAGTGTCATAAATAAAGTCTCGCTGTCCAGCGTTTGATCCCTATCGATAAGCAGAGACCCGTTGGCACTCGCCCTGTTTCTAGATCAACCTTATACAGTAGAACTTCCGCTTGTTTAACGACCTACATGTTGCGTGTTTTGGCAATGTCAGGCATTTCTACAGTTTCCTGTAATTTGTCGTAAACACCACTTCTCATTTTCATGTTCTGCCTTTTGCTCTAACAATCTTACTTCAAACATTACTTAATCAACTATTACATTATACTCGACCTACAATTAACCTAACCATTTCCTAATTATTCCTAACATTTGCAAATTTGGTAAGACACAGAAATGACTTAACTTATTAATTGGTTTAAAACTATAAATGGTCTTGGTATACAGTAGAACCTCAATTATCCGAACTTCAGTTATCCAAGTTTCCATATTAAGGGTCGGCTCTAGTAAAACAGAAAGCAACCTGCGACTCCCTATAGCGGCGTTAAGTTACGCGGACATTGCTCATCCTAAATCCATGTAAAATCCGCAATTATTCAAATAGCGTTTTAAAAAAATACCAAACTCTTGGGAACAAAATTCTTCATCCGAATGGCTTGTTAATTTTTTTCTATAATTAATAGTTACAACGTAAAAAATATTTAAAGTCACCCTATAGCGGCGGTAGGTTACGTGGACATTGCTCAGCCTAAATCCATTTAAAACTCGCAATTGTTCAAATAGCGTTTCAAAAAAATACCAAACTCTTGGGGACAAAATTCTTCATGCGAATGGCTTGGTAGTTTTTCGCTATAATTAATAGTGACAACATAAAAAAAATATTAAAAATCAATGTTTTAAATTGTTAGTAAATATTAAACCAAATATTTTTCTTAGTTTTTAAAAAGTCATTTGCATGCATATTGACCATAGCTTTAAAATGACATATCGTTTATAATTTTCCGATCAAAAATAAAGGAAAAATTTGGATTTTAATTTAACATTGGTCTTATCTAGTGTCAGCCAACATGGCCGACAGCTAGAGCCGACCCTTAACCGAGGTGAATTAAAAATTTTTTGTCAAAATCAGTTAATTGAACTGAAAACTAATTAATTGAACAAGTTAGTTAATTTTGTCAAAAATGTAAGTTAATTGAATTGATTTCATAAAGAATTCATAGCTGGCGAGGATTTCTCAAGAAAACAAAACAGTAGTTTACCGTGAATATCCTGAAAACTTTTTCACTCCTTACCCTACACAATGGGGGTGAGGTGACGTTTAGCGGACAAGTAGTATAATGAATGACGAAGCAGTCTTGGGCCTGTTATACACTCCCCTCCTCACAGCATAGTATTTATGACTCACCATTCTTTCCCCCCTAGCTACTGTATTTTATTGTTTTGTGTTTAGTCAGTGTTAAATTTTGTGAATGAGAGTGTCATTATGAGTGGAAAGCAAAAGCGTGTTGTTTTATCTTTAAATCAAAAATCTGAAGCAATTAGACGATTAGATGGAGGTGAGTCAATAAAAAAAGTGGCAAGTGATTTAGTTGGGTGAAATATGTTGGGAAAGTTACTGTTGGAGATTGGAGATGAAATAGATCAGAAATTGATATTTTAATATATTTAAAACTATATTATTTAAATCCAAATAAAATAGATTTTGAAGTAAGTATGGCTCCAAATCAGTCTATAAATGACATTGATGCGGGAACTCTCGCCTCAATGGCTTTCTCATGGCCTACCATATTATTATCCGAGTTTTTGGTTATCAAAAATTTGCCCGGTCCCAACTACCTCGGATAATCAAGGTTCTACTGTATTATGTTAATAAAGTGAAACCTATTAGCATTGATAAGTTTGTAACAGAGTGAAACACTTTTTTAGAAAGTTTGAAAGTAAAAGAACGCGTACATAGTGAACAAACTCTAGTATTCTCAATGTCTGTATTAACTCTTTTAGAAATAGATATAAGTTCTTTTCTTTACATTTTCAGGATGGCTGATGGTAAAAAACTCTCAAACTTCTATTGTATTATATTTGAGAAAGTTTGTTTAATTTTTTCAGCAATATTTTGTACCAAGTTAGCATTTTTTAAATTTCTGTTTCATTTTCTGTAATATTTTAACTGTGCTTAATTATGCTTTATTTGTGTAAATAAAGACAAAATATATACTGTACTTAAAATGCCTTGTATATGTGTGTGTTATATAAAATAATTTGAAATTATAATAAAGAATTTAATATTATGACTTTTCCAGATTCATTGAAGAAGGTTGCTGTTGTAAGTCCCCGGATTCTTAGAAATGAAATTTTAAAACAAAGTTTTTCTGACAGTAATGTTTGCAAGAAGCTATTATTTTACTTGGATAATTTATGACTGTCTTCCAGAGAACTAAGTGGAATAATAATATGTTAATTGGTATTAATAATTTTCTGAATTTGTATATAATTTATATCAAATATATTTCACTTTTGTTTTTTGCTTATGAATCATTTTGCATCATTTGTTTAGTTTTTACATTATGTATTTGTTAATCATAAATACTATAATAAAATAGTTTTGTAAGACGTTCTAATTAATTTCACTTAAAAATAATTAACTAATTGATAAATAATTCATTAGTATGATAGTACAATCCTTATTGAATCATTAATGTATAACACTATTAGGAGACATATGTAAGACATTTGAAGAGTAGTAAGTTTATTTAGTGTAGTGTTAGGGTTCAAATTTAGGTTTCTTGAGTTAGGTTATAATGAAAGATTAATCACCATACTAATTCAGGTGAAACTTACATAAAACTTATAAAACTTTACTCATTCAGAATCATTTACAATTTGAACTATCTTATCCCTATTGACACACCTTTATTGTTTGTTGACCAAAAGACAGTCCACTCTGAATATCAGCTCTTAAGTTCTCACTCATAAACCCTGGCCTATGCCTTTGTTAAGAACCTAATGAGTATATTAATGCACTGTGCTTCCTAATTAAAGTCTTCCTAAAGCAGCCACACACGGTCCGATTTGTAGGACGACCGAGTTGGACTGCAAGTTGGATGCGTTTCACCACTCACGATCCAACTTACGTTTCCAATTAACATTAACAGCTGATTTTAAACTTTGAAGCCGTTAATTCAAATTTCATTTTACTGAACAATATGACATGTGACATGTACAACAGTGGCCGCTATAAAGACCCTCTACACCTTTGGACTTAACTTTTGTTACTCCTCAAATTGCATAATTATATAAATCAATTTCAAGTATTAAATGACCCCATAGGTAGCAACCATTGCCCGATTATAATATAAATAAATAAAACCTAGTACAAATCCAAATTTTACAAATCACCCCAAACACAATTTTAAAAATGCAAATTGGACAAAATTGAAATCTGCTTTTTCACGATTTTAATAATATCACATATATATTTTTAAAAATTTTAATGGCAAGGTAGGTCATGTGGCATTTTGTTTTAAAGGTCTAATTAAAAAGAACAAATTTTGTATTTAATATTTTTATCTATCTCTTATAGTTAGCTAGAAATAAATAAAAATCTGATTTTTTTGTGAAATTTTGAAACAAAATTATCTTTATAAAATAAAATAATCTAAAATTTAAGTATTTGACAAGTATTGAAATGTATTTTAGATATAGTACAAATGAAAGTTATTCTAAATTACTATTTCTCCAAATCAGTTATTTTTATGAATTATGTGTTGCAATCAATGTATGTTTATAATCAGCTGTTATTTTTATAATGATGTGTTGTAATCAATGTTTATAATCAGCTGTTCAACAATGGACTTCGTTTACATATCAAAATACATTGTTTGTGGTTTAGATTAGCTTTCCTTCTTGTGTGTACGGTATTAATAATTTGTGCAACGATTGATTTTTTTAACAGTTTATTGAACAAGTAGAATAATCTGCTTCTCTATTTTTCAAGTAAGTTAAGTATTTTATTTTTTTATTTTAATAATGTCTCTCAGTGAACACGAAAGAATAACAATTTTAATGATGAGAGGCTTTGGAGATAGCCAGAGGTGAAGTAACCGAGTTGTTCAATGCTACTTTTCGTGAGCGTGTTCCTATTTCAAAACATACCGTTTCGAGAATTGTTGTGCGTTTTGAAGAAACAGGCAGCAGTGTTCGGAATAAAGCAAGAAGTGGAAGACCCAAAACCACTACTTGCGATGGTAAATCTTTGGAGGTATTACAATCATTTATTGAAGATACTTATTTGTTTTCTCGGAAATTAGCACTATATCACGATTTTCAGTTCTCAAATTTTAAAAGGTAATCATTTTAAGCCATACAAAGTGCACTTAGTGCAGGAACTCTCCTATGAAGATTTTGATCGTAGAATGGAGTTCTGCAAAATTATGATGGCTAAAATTGATGATAATAATTTGTTAAGTAGAATAGTTTTAGCGAGTAGGCAACTTTTTTATTAAATGGTGAAATAAACAAACAAAACTATAGATACTGGTCTGATGAAAACCCGCAATGGTATGAAGAAACTCATACCCAATACCCATTGAAAGTTAATGTTTGGATGGGTATTGTTGGACAGCAAGTTATAGACCCCATTTTCATAGATGGCAATTTAAATGCTGATAAATATGCAGCATTGTTTCAGGAACATATTCCATAAATACAAAACATATTTGGCCCGGAATTTCAAAATTCCGCTGACGTGAGTTGAGCGAATTTCCAAAATTAAATTTATACATGTTTTTGGGTTTCAAACAACTATTTGGGAAATTGATCTACTCACGAAGGTGCTGCCAGCATGTACCAAATATATTGCCATCGGTCACCACGGTAAAAGCCATGGATTTAATACTGGTACTTTCACGGTATTTTACGTTCTGATTATTTTTGGGGGAACCAGATGGGCTATAAGGTTGCGTAAAAAAGCAAAATGTGCACAATTATTTCGTATGTCTATTTTTTTAAAGAAAATTTCAACAAAAAAAATTATTCTAGTACGAAAAATCTCAAAAAATTGTTACTTTTGGTCAAAAATGTGGTCTAATTCCGGTCAATATTTTTGGCTAGCGAACTCGTCCAAGCGTCTTAAAAAACCAACCTGTGTACCAAACTTGGACCAAATCGGACATAAAATGCGTCCGTTAGAGTGCGCACACCTATATAATGGTACTTCCGGTCAAAAATGTGGTCTACTTCCGGTCAATTTTTTTGCCTAACGAACTGGTCCAAGTGACTTAGACAACCAACGTGTGTACCAAATTTGTACCAAATCGGACGTAAAATGCGTCCGTTAGAGTGCGCACACATATATACATAAACTTACTTCGGGTCAAAAATGTGGTCTACTTCCGGTCAACTTTTTGGCTAACCTACCAGTTCAAGCGATTTAGAAACCCAATGTGTGTACCAAATTTGGTCCAAATCGGACGTAAATTGTGTCCGTTAGAGTGCGCACACATATATATATATATATATATGATTTTTAATGACACCCCAAAACGTGTTCTGGGGATCATGATCGGTGTTCATTTGCTACTCCCGACCTTGGGTCTTACCATAAGGGCCACTGCAATAGCTCATTTTTTCTATGGAAATTCGCTAATAAAGACGATTACGATTGTGAGTCTAGTAATGTCCCGATTTTAAATATCATGTATTATAATAAATATTGTATATTGCTGTGCAATTCCGTCACTGACTTCAGCATGCATGTGACTTGCAAAGGAGAAGGAGATACTTACTACGTAGGCTACTACAGACAATGATCGCATTGTCACACATAATTTAAAAAAAAATAATGATTTATAAATTGGTAAAAAAAGGATCAAAGTCGGTTCACTCATTTTTGAAATTAGGCTGAAAGAACAGTAAAACAGACGTTTTCAGGTAGCTTTATATTTTTACTTTCTCCACCCTACAAATATGGAGAAAGGGTACGTAGTATATGGAGAAAGTATTGTTTTCGTAAAAATGTTCGAATTTGAATTTTCAGTTGAATCATCTGTTTTGGTGCTCCCAGAACCCCAAAAAATGGTTTAGTGCAATTATCTGTGTTGGTGCTCCCTGAACCCAAAAATATTTATAGTGGAATTTTTTGTTTTGGTGCTCCCTGAACCCAAAAAAGTGTTTTTAGAGTGGTGTCTGTCTGTCAGTATGTATACACGACCAGAGAGGACACTATTGGTCCGATTTTCATGAAATTTGGTATGTAGGTACTAAACCCTAATATCTCCAGGCGTTTTTTTCATTTTTTGGAATTTTTAAGGGTAATTTACCCCTAAAAACCCATAAAAAACGACAAAAATGCAAATTTCTCAAAAACGGCTCTAACGATTTTGATCAAATTTTCAGTATTTATAGTGCTTAAGATGCCAAACAAAATGACACCACCCGCTTTTATCAAAACTTCGGCGTTTTATAATTATGGGGAAATGTTTAAAAATAAACAAGTTTATGTTGTCAATCTAGCATCGCGGCGGCGGCCGCACGGGGTAGCACCATGGTAGCGATCACGACCAGTAATTCAAAGGTCGCGCGATCGAATCCCGCCTAGGACAATAATTTTTTTATACGATTGACGTAGGTAGAATATTATTTTTTTGTTTTGTTCTAAAAAGTAATAAATAAAATGATTGAAAACAATATTATTTTGACTACAGTAAGTTGGGAGAAAGTTTGTGTCAGTTAACTGATACCGTTTATTTTACTATGTGGAGATAATAATGTAAAGTAAGTTATGTATAGCCTAACATTATCTTTTTATAATTTAATATTTGTTAGTAATCATTTTTTATTCTTATTGTAACCCGTGTTTAGATATTTATTTGCCGCCATTAAACTATAAATCAAACATTTATATCAGAACTTTGTACGAATATGTTTTTAGGTACAACATTCTTAATATTTTCACTTTTCTGTAAATGTCTTTTATTCATTGCATTATTAAAATCTCAGTTAATATTCAAGGTAAGAAAATGATCATTTTAAAATGTACCTATATAATTTATTTTTCCTACAGTTACCTGACAAAGCGGGTCTTCTTGCACTGATTATAGTACGCAAAGTAGCTGATTCCTGCATTTACTTACTTTCCCGCACTCATTTCACTTTCCCGCACTCATTTCACTTTCCCGCACTCATTTTACTTTCCCGCACTCCAGAATTTCAACCAAACAACACAAAATAGTGTGCATGTATAAGGCACGAACAATTTCGTTTAAGTTTTGATTTGTTAATTTGTGGAAATGCATAATAAAAGTTCACCTTTATATACAATTACCTGTTATTTATATGGTTTATGGTAACTGTAGGAAAAATATAATGTGTTACACGGGCGCAAAGTGTCACTTTGCGCACTAGTTACACAAATAACTATACTTTGATATCAATATAAATTGTAAATAGGATAAGTTGTATAACCAAAGCAAACATCAGTGGAAGATTGCAGGCTCAACGCTATTGTAAATATCGAGTTGTAGGTCTACTAAAACTGTAAAATCATTTTGAGACGGCGCGGCGATACAAGAAGCCTTCAAAGAAGAGAGCGATCGCGCACGAGAGAGAGAATAGCTAGACAGGACAGACGGTTTACATTGACACGCATGCGCATTTCAGTACTTTTACAGTGTTTTTTTTTCTTTTCTTTCTTTATGCCTAATGGCAGGCTCAGAATTGATCCATGTAGCCTCGTTGTACAATTATTTGTTTGAATTTTAATTCTCACTATTGTTCTGTATCTAGATAGGAGATTCCTGTGGTTGTCTGTCTATATATGTTTTTTAATATATACCTGGGATAAAACCTTATGTTAGTCAGTTTTACGTCTGTCACCTAATTATTAGTTCCCGGCGGTCTGTATTTTTACTAGTGGAAGAAGGAAATTTCGCACACAAACTCAATGCTATTAGTGTACAGCTTTGCCACTTGGAGTGCTGTGGTCAACACAGAAATATTTGTTCACTCCTGAAATGTTCCTTAATCTTGTTCTACTTTGCACTACATACGTCCAGAAACCGATGCCCAGCATTAAATAAGTCGAATTTTATAATAACTTACAAATTTCGCTGCCAGTAAGATCAAAGAATATTTATGATACGAAAGTAATGAGTAAAATATTTAAAACAAGTTAACAAACTATGATAAACAGCGCACTAAATTTATTCGGACGAGTGAAACGGTAAAGGCAAAACAGACGAAGCCCTACTCCGTGACGTTACAGATGATCATTCCGCCACCAGCCAATAAAAAATACACGGACCGAAAGCGAACCCTGGATTGGTAGCGTCATGAAGCCAAAACACCGCGTCCTTTTGAACTAGTCGATGAGAAGTCATCAAGCAGTAAAGGTGCATATCAATGAAATATTTTAAACTTTTAACGTGTATAAAGTAATAGAATCAGTGAAGTGAACCACAGTGCATGGTGTACTTTGTATCAATAAACCTAAATAGACTAAAAAATGTCAATAGAAACATTTATAACACTAAGAACATTCAAAAATAGAACTTTCAAATTAAATTCAAACCAACATCAACTTTTCCGATCTTAAATTCAACTTTTTATTTTAATGTCAATCATGCGTATCCTACAAAAGAAATGCTCAAACCAAGCCAAGTGCCTACCCCTTGATATTAATCTATATATATAAAAATGAATTGCTGTGCGTTAGTCTCGCTAAAACTCGAGAACGGCTTGACCGATTTGGCTATTTTTGGTCTTAAAATGTTTGTAGTAGTTCATAGAAGGTCTATAGAAAAAGAAAAGTTTCCCGAAAAAGTTTCAAATTTGGAAGAAACTGAACAGTATTTATTGTATGAACTCAAAACCATAGCTCTCAAAAACAGCTGTTCGTATAAAAAGCTTATGTTTGTTTACATGTATTACCATAGCAACATTACTTAGCAAATTTATAATCACTTTAATACTCTTCAAAACCAACAGCTTTTTAAGGTTAGATTGAAAAACTATAAACAAACACAAATAAAAATGCTTACAGAATTCAACTCAAACATTGGTTATTAAATATCTATATAGGCCTACTTAGAGATATGCTGCTTAAAATATTGTTTATACAAAATATATCATAACTATGAAGTTTTTAATACTTTTCAAAACATACTTTCGCTATCAATAATAAAAATAACAAACAAACTATTTGACACCATTATAATTGTTTTCTTATGAAATTTGTATATATTTATTTATTTCTTTTGTCGAAATTCAAATGTCCATACTTTGTGGAGCAAAGTTATAATATAACTATTAATTATTTTCCTTTTATAAGGCCCCCACTATCCGGAAGCTAAACTTATAATACTATTTCTTATTCTACTGTAGTAGCCTATAGGTACTATAATTGAAACCTACTAAGTTCAATCTCAATTATATTATCTTTGAAATAAGTACAAGTTTAATTTTAACAAATTTTGGTTCAATATAATTAAATCATTTATCTATTAGTACATAAGGATTATAATTTTGGTTTATAATAAGATATAAAGAACGAATTTGATTTATTTAAATTATAATATAGAATCTCTATTTCAAAGAATGTCTATTTCCGGTTTGGATTAGCTCAGTATAATAAATAAAATTTCATAGAATAAAGTTTGTTTTATCACCACAATACATAATTTAGTTAAATTTGATTTTAATTCAAGTTAATCTCGGGTTAGGGGTACTCGTGCTGCTGTAATTATCTCATTTAAAATATACGCAATTATGAGTTCAAACATGAAGTTAATAATTATGACATGATGTCGTAAGGAATTGGATTGGAAGAAGGTAAGTTCTTTTATTTAATTTAAATAATTTCCTGTAGATATTAATCTTAATCACTGTTCTTTGAATACTTATCAGTTTTGGTTGCACATATGGATAAATATCGAGTTATTGTACATTTTGACTACACTTTTTATGAAACAATTAACGGCGTCACTTCTTCATTGCATTCGTTACGTCCACCCACGCTTAGTTCTTCAATTGTACTCATTTTGGCTTCACTTTCAAACGATGTCGCCGGGTTCCTTTCTTCCGCCTATCTTAGAATCCGGAAATCTGTATTCATTCATTTGATTCGTTGATTGTGTTCACGTGATGTTATGCGTTATGACGTCACTGTTGTTTTCCATTATGGCGTCCCTGTTCTTCACTTTAAAATAGTTTTTGATGGATTTTTATACCTAAAGTATTTCTTTGTTGGCCAAAACAATTATGAAATTAATTTGTTCTTGCGTTTCAAGTCTTAAATTTATTTACTTGTAATAATTTTAATTTACCCGATTAAATAATTACTTCCTTTTTTTTTTAATTCTGGTGTATGTTGTACTACTTGTGTCATATGTTAAACTAATCA
>JAGFPH010000515.1:0-12792 GCA_018207615.1 Philaenus spumarius
ACAACAAATACAACTAAGGAGAAACTGAAATACAAACAACAACAACACCTACAACTAAGGAGAAACGGAAAAACAATCACCAACTCCTACAACTAAGGAGAAACCAAATTAAAAACAAAACAACCTATAAAATTATGAACAATCTAACGAAGCACTTCTCCACTAAGACACTGCTAACAAAACAGACCTACTAGGTTAAAGATTTACAAAATTTGTTTGAACCACTCCTGTATTTTTGTACTTTCTGCTGCTGACCTAGTCTAGTGTACATTAAATGTTTAACTTTCAGTATTTCAAACCCGACAATAAGACGTTCATGTAGATGTGTATGAAATACAAAACAAAGGAATCATTTTAAAGATTGTTCATGTTGATACGCCTACTTCCTGAACTGTTAAATTATATAAAACTTTTCATTTACTATGTGTTGTGCAATGTGAGAATTTTCTTGTTTTCGACAATGACACTGTGTTGTCGAAACCGCGGTCAGACGTGCCTGAGCAACATGCGACTGTTTGAAGGTTAGTAAAGTTGTATTTTAAAGATGTAACAGATGAATACTTCCAAAATGTAGCAATGCTGTGAGGAGGTTTTAATGTGCAACATATATATTACATAAATGTTCAGTTATTTAGTATTAAAACAAAAATATGTTTAAATCAATGGTAAAAAAAGAAGAAATGTAATGGAATACAAGTGGGAAGAAATGAACACAAGGGATGAGGGACAGGGTGGAACACGAAAACCGTTAAAACATACGACAGTGAACTAATGAAAACCTGCATACCATTACATTTCAGGGATTCCATCATGCCTTTGTACGTAGTACAAGGGAGAGGAGGATCAGAGCCAGGGCGACGGCTTACATAATCTTAACTAAGGGGGTGGGCTTCTCCGGGCCTGAAACTGAAAAATAAAAACCTGTAAATAGTAAAAAAAACCTGAAATAAAACACAACCCTAAAAATAAAAAAGGAACCTGAAAAAAAACACAAGTACCAAGGCCAAAATATGGCCCGTATGGTTCACCCTGACTTTGAGTTTTACACAAGGAAAACCCTTCAGGTTGTAGTTTCCTTTAAAAAGGGAACGTACAAAGGCATGATAGACTCGAAGTTGGCTGACACGTTGTTTACTTTCTAAACGGACACGGGACACATTCGCTTCACGAACTTAGACTAACACTACCCTTTAGTCTTCTTGCTGCGACTCAAACCTGAAACAAGAAAATGTTCAACATAATTTGTGTTGTTGAAGCTAAAATGTCAATTACATTAATAATACATGTTCCAAATTAAAGAGGGCCTGGTTACATTATGGTAAAGCATTAGGTTGGACTCACACTGAATGCTAAGTTGAGCTGTGCTTAGGTTTTAGTTCCACGCTGGTTGCTAAACTAAGGATTCTTTCTTACTGCAGTTAGTACTGAGTGTGTTTTGTTTTCAGTGAAGTTCAGTTTTGTTTTCTCTAGAACGTTAAGTTCAGATCAGTGGCGGCTGGTGAGTTATTAACTTGGGGTTATTACCTATCGCCTGTTTAGGGAAAACTTGTTTAATACCAAATTTAAAATTGTCAATTTTAGACCTTTTTTTACACGAGACATCACTGAAAAGCGCGTAATGGGACAGAATCGGGTCATAGATTTGATGATATATTGGAGTATGTAAACTAATTATAAATGAAAAATTGAGAACAATGGTGTCTTAGATATTAGTATACTTTAATTATTAGCAGGAGGTAAACAAACAATAAGCACGATGTTTACGTAACACAGCTGTGAACCATGGGCAGATCCAGCAGGTTGTAAAGGAGGGGGCTGTCTCCTATCCGGAGGGGGGGGGGGGGGAATAAAATAATTTTGTTGGAATACAATGCTTGAAAACTTCTTTTAAGACTATTGCACGAGCACCCATTTTGAATAGAAATTAAGGATTATATGCTTTTCCCAAAAATGGAATTTCATTGTAACAAGTTGTAGAGAATAAATCATAAAACTGAACTGTATACTTGAAAATTTTAAATAGCCTTATTACTTTTTTTTACAATAGATGTGTACAGCAAAAATGTGACAAACCAAGTGTACAGTTCCAGCCAGATGGGAAAATGTAACAGCTTAACGCTCCTAGGGCGTTGAAAATGTACATATTTCACGGAAATACCCGAATAGCCTCGGAACACTAAACCAGGTTTTCCATATATCAAACGAAAATATAGAACTTGCATTTCAAATAGGTATAAAATTCATTATGCAAATATATCGATTTATAATAGATACATCGATTGCAAAATGAGCTTTCTCATTGGTTAACAACTGTCCAAGTGCAAGGGTTTACAAAAAACTTCATATCTAAGAAACTATAAATGTGACGAATGATTGGAAGATCGTGGTAGAACGTTCAAATCTTGACGAACCCATTGGTGTCCTTATCTTCTTCTAAAAACAAGTCTGTAATGGTTATGTGCCTTTAAAAAGTGACTAGTTTGAGTCATTTGTTTGTGTTTTCTCGCGCGGCATCAGTTGATTTAGACTACAATATTACAACGATGATTACAATGTTAACATACGTTTTGGAAGAAATTTGTAAATACAAAAAAATTAAAGTTTAAAACATTTCCTTTCCAATGGTTTTTGTTTTATTGAGATTGGTTAATATTTAGTACGTGAAATATTCGGTACAAGTTATCTTGTCTGAGACTACTCAATAAACAAAACAAAAGTATAATAACCCAAAGGGGGGGCTGTAGCCCCCACAGCTCCCCCCCTGGATCCGCCAATGCTGTGAACTGGTCGCTGTATCTAAACTTCAGCAGGAAACAATGTAATACCAGCAATTTTCCCATGCCCAGGCCAAGAGGTTCAGCCAATGTGTACACGATGCTTCTAGAGCCATACATTGTAACTCATTGTCGTATTATAACAAATTTTCATTCTTTTTTTTTGGATTTATGAAACCCAGTACTGTACTAAACATTTATAGTTGTTAAAATATTAAAGCAAACCTTTAGCAGAAGCCGCCACTGGTTCAGATGATCTCACTGGGAAAGATGAACGACCGATGTTTTGGAAGTCTAAGAAATTGAAGGAAGTAAAGTACAGATTTAATGTCACGAAAACATTTGGTGAATTTCACCGAGATTTATAAGTCGGTGACAATAGTTAAGAAGTGTTCAAGGTTTAGAAAAAATAGTGTATCCAAATTAACAACCAGCTGTTTGTTTGAGGTAAGAAATCTTTTAAAAGGTCTTTTTAAATATCAAATTTTATTTTATAAATGTATCCAATTTCTTTTTACTGTATATAATACAACTTAACAACATAATTAAAGTACAGAAATTTTAAACTGAAGTCAGTTATCTTTAGATATAAAAAACTTTACGTATTTGAAACTAAATACCGTAGTCTATTTGTATTTTTAACCAATTCATGAGTTTACTCTTTATGAATTTTCAAATCTCTTGTAGAACGCATGCATACAAACTTCAGGGCATAACCTGAACCCAAAGTGGAACTAAAAAAACAAACAAAAATTAGCCCAGCAGGAAATCATACAAACAATATCGGAATATAGCTTAGTTTAGCATTCATTGTGAATCAAAATATTTAAAGACATGCTGTACTATTTTATAAAACATAGTTTAGCATTAATTGTGAATCAAGACATGCTTTGTTATTTTCTAAAACATAGTTTAGCATTCATTTCAAAACAAAACATTTAAAAACAGCTCCACTATTTTCTAAAACATATTTTAGCATTAATTGTGAATCAGAACATTTGAAAACGTGCTCCGCCATTTTATAAATTTCATTGTGAACCCATCATTACAGGATGATTCAAAATCAAGCAGAGGTTATTCTAGAGCTAAAACATCTTTGGAAGTAGAAAAGAGATATTCAATGAAGATTTGGTGTAGATATAATTAATGTAACTTTTTCCAGCACACCAGAAACCCGAGATTTTATTTTGCGCTTACAAAACGGCTGACGTTTTAAATATTTAATACCACATGAAAATATTTACAAGGTACAAAAGGGTTCGTCTTTTTGATGAGAAAACAAAATATTTTAAAATTATTTTCTGAATGTCAAAGAATAGGTAACAGAATAAAATTATTATAAACTTGTAATATCTTGGCAGTAGTGTACAACACTCAAAATTAGCTTAAATAAACCAAAATATTTCATAATTATGGTGTTCAGAATAATTGTTAATACAGTAATAAAAGCTCTTGTCAAGAAATGTTAACAGTTGAAATATATACCTTTACAGCTTTGAAATGGCAACTGGATTGAGATATAAAAAAATAAAACTCATTAAAATGAGACAACATGTGGAATCAGTGGCTATTAAGGGAAGAGACCGCCCCCAACACCTTAAGATAAAATCGTAGTGAAAAGCTACTGGCAAGAAGAGTTATGGCTGCAATGTGCATATTTCTTTCAAAATATTTAACTACGCACACCATTGTATGTTGTCAATGAATATTATGTTGGAATTACTGCATCCCATCTTAAACGTTGTAGATGAGACATTTTATATATTTCTAAATATAAACTTACACCATACATATGGGCACCAAGCACGTCTCTTCTTCAAGTCATGGATAAGCTGCTGAGGGGAGTACCCAGATTTTATTTGTGGGAGGGATACGAAAGGTGGTCTGGGGTACTGAAAACCCCTTAGTAAGACAAAATTAGGGAATTTACCCTTGAAAAGTTGTTCTGTAACCCTTTTCTGGGATCTTATTTAACTTGAGTCTTTACTCAACAAACTGATCAATAAAGAAATACCGTATTTAGTACATTTTAAACACTAAAACCAAAGTTAGTTCTGTAGGCAATCTTTATTATTTACAGTAGGAGAGATAACCGTTATTATTTCTGATCATTATTATATACCGACAAAGTTACATGTGTGACCCAACCAGACAAAACATCTAACCAGCGCCCATGTTGCTTGGGCGCGCCTCAGGCGACAGGTTTACTTGAACTAGAAAGTGCGAGTTTTACTGCAAACCAGTTGATTGATAATGTGACTTCTGCATCAAAAGGCAATTTCAAATATTAATTTTGTGACTCCAAATGTTATTTTTGGACCGAAATGAAATTAAACGTCTTCATACGTCTTTATAAGATGAATACTGAACGAAAAGAAATAGCACAACTTTTGCATCTGCACCCCTCAATTTAAGTAGTAATATGGGGGCAGGGCTTAGTTTCACAGCTCCACCGGACACCGGTTTCACTTTTCTGGACACCGTTTCTTTTTATGTGTGATTATGTGGTAACGCAGGCCTGCTTGTATCATGGGAAAGGATACACACACTAAGAAAGGATTATACACAATTTTCATTTTGAAGCGTAAAAATGGTGAAAATTTAGGGTTCATCCTAAGCCTACATCAGATAAAACAGCTGTTTGGTTAAAAGCTTAGCAACACATGTTTGTTCTCCTTCAGCTACAACCAGTGTGCAATAACACTCCTGGTATCTTTATTTAATATCTTAATTAATTATATATTACTTATGGTAAAATAATCAAAGAATATAATTATATTGAATCAATATGAAATATTTATTTAAACAAGAGACATTTGGTCTTAACAATTATCGATTGAAATTAACATTTTTGTTTGTTTGTTATAATTTAACAAATTGTTCGTAAATTGTTAATTGATTTTATTTATTCACTCTAATCTCGGGGTTCCGGTTGGTGCCGGCTTTTCCCAAAATTTATTAAAATTTAATAATAAACAGAACATAGAAATCGTGTTTGGTAATTTAGACTTTTCACATTTTTTTTTTTTTTTTCTATATTTACCTTCACTTTTGCTAATATCCAATCCATTAATATTCAAATTACTATTATTTTGTTTTCTTCTCTCTTTGTTATCTGATGTCACCCCAACAGCACCTTTGTTTTCTGTTTTTTCATTACTGTTTACATTGTCCAACTTGACCTCCATATTAGCTTCATCTTGGGTTTCAAATGATTTGTTATCACCATAATAATTTTCTTGTTTGCTTTTTATTTTCTTCATTCTTTTGTTTGATGATACTTCTTTACTACCATTGTCATTTTGAGTGCTGTTCTTATCGTTCATTTGATTTTCTTTTTCATTTCGAACTTCTTTATTATGATTGAGATGTTCCATGCCATCTTCTTGAGTTGAGCACTTATTATTTTCTATTTTATTCTCCTTTAACCTATCTTTATTTTCTTCCTTTATAAGTACATTATTAGTCGTACCATCAACACTAACATTATCTTTGTTCCTCTTCTTTTTTTTTTTTTTTTGACTAACACCCGGCATTCCTCCTTAGTCTGTTCCTGTATCGTGGAAACATGTCGCTTCAGCTGATCAGTCTGTATATTCATCTGTTCCTGGATCTCGGCTCTATTCTGTTGTAGAGTGGTGGTAAAGTCTTCTCTGATCATATGGTGTTGGTTTCGGACATCTGTCCTCATAGACTCGGATTGTTGGAGTATTTGGTTTCGGACATCTGTCCTCATAAACTCGGATTGTTGGAGTAATTGGTTTCGGACATCTGTCCTCATAGACTCGAATTGTTGGAGTAATTGGTTTTGGACATCTGTCCTCATAGACTTGTATTGTTGGAGTATTTGGGAAAACATTTCTTCTGGTGAAAATGATGCGGTTGGTTTTTGGGATGTAGTGGTATCTTCACAATTATTTACATTTTCTGGTTCAGGACTTGCCCTATTACTAAAATATACCGGCTCTTCATCGCCTATACGATCGCCTAATGAAATATTTCCTTCCCTTAATTGCCGTTCCCTATCTAACACGTCTTCTGACCGGCGGATATTGGTATTAGGAGCCTGCGACCCTTCCATCGTCTCGCCTACAGTGTCGTTTGGTTGGTCTCCGATCACGTCTTCTGTACGTCGGGACGAATAAAATCGAGGCAAGCCTTCTGATTCACGCGCTCTCTGTGTCATTTTAACGTTAGGTCTTAATTCGTAATTTAATTCTTTTTCCATCTTATTATATAATTTATTTTTAAATTAATTTGTTTACAATATCTAATTATTATTATTATTACTTATCTTTAGTATAAGGAGTTATTTAAGGTTGACTTGGGAAAAGCCGTCACGTTGGTCGCCAAATGCAATAACACTCCTGGTATCTTTATTTAATATCTTAATTAGTTATATATTATTTATGGTAAAATAATCATAGAATATAATTATATTGAATAAATATGAAATATTTATTTAAACAAGAGACATTTGGTCTTAACAATTATCGATTGAAATTAACATTTTTGTTTGTTTGTTATAATTTAACAAATTGTTCGTAAATTGTTAATTGATTTTATTTAATCACTCTTATCTCGGGGTTCCGGTTGGTGCGGGCTTTTCCCAAAATTTATTAAAATTTAACAATAAACAGAACATAGAAATCTTTGGATAATAACAATAATAAAAGAAATAAAATAAGGTTAAATGTTAATTGAGGAGATATATCATGAATTAATAACAGTATTATATATACATAGTTTAGTGGAAGAACACTGGGAACAGTTTCTACAATAAGGAATAATCACTACTGTGATTATTATCTTTGAAAGTTAATGTTTTCACTCAAGGCCTAGCCTATTACACTTAGCTTAAGGTATAATAGAAAATGGATAGATGTCACCATAGGTTAGTTTCTGTTGGTTAGGCTATTATTTTATTTTATGTAATTGGTGGTCATTATGCCTTTTTACAATTCTTCAGTATCAATTAAAAGATAGTTTTCCTTGTTTGATTATAATATTTTTTATTTCTTCTCTGATTTTCACAAGATAGAAATTGGGTGACCTTATTTTCTTTTTTATTTTTACAATAATACCCGATTTTGTTCTGTTGAGACACCTGGTAACTCAAGCACTTGTTCACTAGATATCTTCACTTTTGGTATATTTATGTTTAGGCTATAAGTAGGCCTATATTTATTTAAATTTTGGTTCTGCTAATTTAATAGTTTATAAAAAATTTGATCTTATTAAATGGTCATGTATTAATAAAAATACTTAAATAACTCCATTATAACTAGGATATCATTTTATTATTTAGTTTTAATATTTAGAAGTAAAAGAAAGGAATACATCTGTTTTCATATTTGGTGTAACCTCTAAACCAATCATTATCGAGTCTACCAAAGTAGGCGTGTTTAGCGAAAGCTGACGATGTTAGACGAAGATTCGATCTTTAAATACAGATATTTAATTATTCGTACGGTTCCACGCTAAAACAATAATTTCTTTGGGTTGTTATTTTTATAATTAAGGAAATATTGAATTGTTACAAGTGGCGCACCGAGGATTTGGCTTTGGGGGGGATTAAGCTCAGGTCAGAATATATATATATATTCAACAAATCCTAAACGGATGAAAGTTCTTTAACCTATCACAAAGTCTGAAACATTATATATTTTTTTTTAAAGTGAATGGTGATGGGCTTGAGTTAGACAGTAGTGCAATATAACATTCTTTCCGCAAGATCACCCCGCACTGACCTTGAGTGACGGTCTAGCCAGCACCCTAGAGCGCTGCCTTTTAGGGCCACGTTATACAAGCGCTGATAGCGCCGCGTTAACGTCAGTTAGTTGGGTAAATGGAACTACTGTGGGCCATGTTATACGAACGATATCGACGCTAGCAAATTTAAGTTAACCGGGCGTTGAGCGTTGTCAACGCGGATTGACGCGGGCGCTATCAACGCCGAACAAAGTTATATGGAGCGCAGCTACCAGAGAGGCTACAGTAGAGTAACTACTAGAAAGTAGTTATTTTTTATTTCAAAGCGATTATTGTGTACTTCAAAATGTACACGAGCGAGCCGAGTCGACAACGACAGAGTCGATTTTTCCACGCTCTGACAGCATACCGGATCGGGTCGATTCGGCTCCGCTCCATGCGGGTTGGGTATAGATATAGCCACAGGTCAAAACCAGAAAGAACGTTCGATCTCTTCCACTGTTTGTCCATGATAATTTTGCAATTCACATGGTAGTTGTGGTGAGGTGGAATGCGCGCGCATCCTTCCGACACATGTCGGAACGGTGCGGGTCTGTTAGCTTTATCCACTGCTACGGATTTCCGCAACGGACCGGGTTGGTTCGACTAGGCTCAGCTCGTGTAAGTATAGCTGAAGCTTGATACACGATTTGAAAGCACTGGGTGTGTACCCCACTGTCTAGCTCTCCTGATACACAATTCCTCTTATGTTTCTATTATTTGTAAAACACCTAGACAGAATGACTGAATAGTTTCCATTTTGGAAGTGAAGGACGCAACATTGACAAAACTTCAAAAACGCTGTGTATAACAAGGGACCCGCGTTACCAACGTCGCGCTTTCAACATCCCGTATGACTTGGGAATTTAACGCCCGGTTTTCAGCATTATCAACACGGCGCTAATCAGACTCGCATACCGTCAACTCATGAACCAGACCGCCGGGATTCAAACATCACTGTTAAAAAATCATGATTGCATAGGGTAGAATCATATTTATTTAAAAAAGAACGATTATTTTTTCGTGATCTCATCACGAAATTAATCATAAATAATGTAATTTTTAATTGAATATCGACTAAAAATTCAACGATCGATTAGTTTAAAATACAATCCACATTACTAAAAAGACCTTCTGGGGGGGGGACAGGTCCTGTTCGTCCACCCCCGTCGGTGCGCCACTGGCTACAACTTCAAGCGATCTTTTCTGCTCATTGATAGAGTAGAAAGAGAACCACTTATCATCTGGAGGGTAGTAAAGTGCCCATTAATATTACTTTACAGCCCGCCTATAACTCAATGCTTTTTTATACTGCCCACTAAATCATGTTTGTAAAACAGCTGCTGAAATAACAATGCATCGTTGAACTTCAGTGTGTATTCTTGGCATAACCTCAATTGTTTTTGTAAATACGAACGTCCGTGTTTTAATCAAGTTTCTTTCATAGTAAAACGCAAATTATTTACTAAAACTGTAGCCGGAGGAACAATTTTAGGTTAGGCCTACAATGAACCAAAACAATTTGGCAAATTTATAATCAGGCAATTATTCTTCACATATAACGGGTTTTTTTTTAGATTAGGTAAAATCAAATCAAAAGCTTACAGTATCATAAGTCAAACATCTGGAGTAACTTTGCTTCCTTTTGTTGGTAATATCAAAAAATGGTTGAAATGTCGATTGTTTTAATATTAATTGTGAAATTAAAACGCATCCCACTGTTTGAATTATTGGTGATGGCCATGTCTGTTTCGATCTCTGTCTTACATTAGCTATGTACAGGTCACTGCTCAGTAGTCATTTCCGTGAAAATATCAAAATATACTATAATCTGATTGTTTTGACAGTTACATTATCCGATAGGAAATCAAAAGGGCTACAAAAAAGATGTCTTGACAATTTTCGTTAAAATGTACGGTTTTGGAGTAAATTAGGCTTGAAATTTTCAAACAGCCGCCATTTTGAAACTCATGATTGGATTTAATCGTTTATTTTTCTTGAGGTATATCACTGTTAGGTTAAACTTCATGCCAAGTTTGAACTCAATCAGTCAAACCGTTCTCTAGAATTATGAATTATTTTGTACAAATAACAAAATGGCGGATATCTGGAAAACGAAGCGTTTGCGGACCTATGTTTATATGAACTTTTATCATTATTTTCACCAGTAGAACACGTCCTGCAATTCTTTCCGTTTCTTCCTGATACACCGATACACCCTGTATATATATATGTGATCGCACTCTCGCATTTTAAGTCCGATTTGGTTCAAATTTTGTACACATGTTGGTTGTCTACGTCGCTCGGACGAGTTCGTTAGTCAAAAAAATCCAACAGCCAGAAGTACGTTTTTTGACCGGAAGTACGTTTTTAGACCGGAAGTAACAGTTTTCTGAGATTTTTACCATGAAAATGTAATTTTTTTGGAGTTTTTTCTAAAAATATAAATGTAGGATGTTATTCTGCACATTTTGTTTTTTTACGCGACCTTATAGCTCGCTTGGTTCCCCCAAAACGTAAAATACCATAAAAGTACCCGGTTCGAAGCCAAGTGGTGCAAACTCACGAGCCCACAAGGTGCAAACAAATTCTACTAATATATTGCGTACACACAGACAGCTGTTCAACGCCTTCGTGAGTAGACCTATTTCCCAAATTGTTGGTTGAAACCCTAAAACATAGGCATATAAACTTAATTTTGGAAATTTGCTCATCTCACGTCAGCGGTCCAGCTGCGTGGTCGAATTATTATAAACATACACAAGCCTACCACTAAGCATACACACTATAAATTCATATTTTTACGATAATCAACATATAGGAAAAGAGGTAATTGTCGCTTACCATAAAAATCCCTTTTAAATGGTGACAAAAAGTTGCCAGCGGGGGCGGGCGGTAAAAAAAGTGATCAGGTATAGGTCTACCTGCTAGACATTTTTCCACATTGTTCACTGCCTACGTTATTTTTATTATATTATTACTCAGATCAAAATCAAAAATAAGATTATTATTTTTAATGAAATTAATTTCATTAATAATAATAAAGCTTTATTATACAATGAAGGTTACAATAATTTATTTTTGCAAGCTTATTTAGACAATGGTTTTTACCGTCTGTCGGTTGGAAGACTTTATAAACATTCTTACTTTAACACCTCTAGCTCTATGTGTTACATGCTTAACGCTAAGAATACAACAAGAAATAATTATTCTAAGCCTGACACCCATGTATGATGATTACATACACACACACTCAGAAAATACTATATACTAAGACGACAACTAAAAATGAATTACATATGAAAACCAGGCAAAGATTACCAACAATATAAACATTAAGCAAAGATTGCCAACAACAACACAAATATTAACAAATGATTGAGGGGAAGCAAAGACATGAAAACTAATTTTTAACGTTAATAATTAAATTCGCGGATTAATTCCCATCTGTATTGCCAAGCCTGTTGAAAGTACCTAGCAAAATATTTCCAATTTTCCCCGTTAAGCTGTACAAGTAATTCCTCCCAACTCAACCTTTCCAATTTCCCAAAATATTGTTTCCAAGATTGGACAAATCGCTAAAAAATGGAAACTATCTTCTTTAGCCTTCAAATTACAGAGCGAACAGAAGGCCTGCAGATCAAATACAGCAGCTCTGCTCTACATTTAATTACATTTCGTACTATCCAAACATCCTTATCTAGATACGAGTTGTTATTCAAATTCAAAGATTTATAAATGGTACGAGACGTAGAATCGGAACGAGCCTTAAGATCTTCTTGTTTATTTCGAAGCCTTATCGCTTCCACTAATGGTAACATTTGACCTTTCCATTCTTTCGCTCCAATGAGTCCCTCGGTAAAAGATACAGCTTATGTATTCGCCATTATGTTCCATTCTTTATACCAAAACAAATTGGCGTTATTTCCCTAGCAAATAAATTAGGCAGCCTATTGCAAGACAACTTTAATACTTTTAAAATATACTTTATATGCAGGTTCAATGTGAAACAAAACAACCTATCCAAATTTAACTCCAAATACAAAACATAATTGGGTGTATTTTCGGGTAACCGAAAAAGACGTTTGACAAAGAATTTTAAAAGCTGCTCTACTCGCTCATATTGTCTATAGCCCCATACTTGGAGCTTTGTAACAAATGATTGATCTTTGTACCGCGTTAAAGCACGGCCATTTCACTTTCAAAGGAATACGTTTGTTCGCCATTAAGCTACTCCACGTTCCGCAAATTGTCGCTTTAGCAGCTG
>JAGFPH010000515.1:12892-25687 GCA_018207615.1 Philaenus spumarius
CGCCATTAAGCTACTCCACGTTCCGCAAATTGTCGCTTTAGCAGCTGTCAATTTTTGGGAGAGATGCGTCTGTAAAGAGAGTGTTGGAGTCAACGTTACTCCTAAATACTTATAATTATTGACACATTCAATTTCAAATCCTTTATAAAACCACTTATCATTCACCCCCAACCTATTTAAATTAACGTTTAGATTCCACGTTTCGCAATACACCTGCAAATTATCAATCATTTGTTGTAATGTAGGAGCCATTAACACAATATCGTCGGCATACGACGTTCCCCAAAAACACAGCCACCTCCCCAAATCTCATCAATATCATTTATAAATAAACGGTATCAGGAAACTGACACATACTTTCTCCCTCATTATAGGAACTTAATACATTTTTAAGAGTAATTTTCCCATAAAAATCCATAAAATAACGGAAAACCCAACTTTTCTCAAAAACGGCTTGAACGATTTTGATTAAAATTTTATAGTTTATAGTACTTTAGGTCCCTAATAAACTATAACATTTTAATCAAAATCGTTAGAGCCGTTTTTGAGAAAAGTTGTTTTTTCCGTTATTTTAAGGGTTTTTATGGGAAAATTACCCTTAAAAATCAAAAATTCACAAAAATGAAAAAAAAAACGCCTGGAGATACCATGGATTAGTACCTCCATACCAAATTTCATCAAAATCGGACGACTGGTTTAGGCTCTAGGTCTGATAACATCCACACACACACTTAGACATCACTCCGAAAACCACTTTTTTAGGTTCAGGGGGACCCAAAACGGATATTTCCACCAAAAACTCACACTCGAAAATTTTGACGAATACAATACTTTCTCCATATACTATAGTATAGGGGGAGAAAGTAAAAAAAGAAAACAATACCGGACTAAGTAAACATACCTGCACTTAAACCCTTTTGAGTTACCACACCAAACCCCCAATGCAGTACCATTATACAGATTTTTAACAACTTTTAGTTAATGGAATTAATTTCATTTTCCGTGTCCTACTAGCAGGTTCATTTTATTAAGCATTGCGCACACTTGTCCTGCACAGTAGCAACCAGCATGCTGGAAACGGAAGGTCGGAGAAGAATTTGGAACTTACTGGGCTGTGCAGGGCCAGTCAAGTGCGCGCTACCTCTTCATGCGCAGTGTCCAGCAGATAGAAGGCATTCGGGTCCCTTCGTCGACTCTCGGTAAAGTTCGGCTCAGCAGACGACAGTCAGTAAACAGGGCCAGGTGTGTTTTCAGTCGCAAAAAACGTACTTTTTGGTGGGGAGATGGATGCGAATAAACTGCTGGTGCTGGTTAGTGCTTGACAAGTGGGCGGAGGTTTGGTGATTGATGCAGGGCTGTGCTGGATAGTGCGCGCCATGCTTTATTGAAATTCATTACAACAAAATTGTTTTGACACTTTATCCTTATCAGGCCACTGAAAAGGTAATTAGTCTTAATAAATATTTTGTTGTACATTACCCAAGTCCAAAAGTAACAGCACAGGAAGGGAATATACAAAGGAGAAGTGTTTTAAATAAATATATCGTCGTTTAGTCAATATTTTAACTTTATTTATACACAAATTGTGTTCCTTGTTCCAACACGGTATGTAAATGCAACATTGAATACATAATTTATACACATAAATGTTAAACGAAATAAGTAAATTTCTACAAAGATACCTATAACTTAGTGGGATTCAAAGGAAAGTTTGACCGGAGGAGGCAATGGACACATTTATTTAATAATTTCACAATAATTGTGATATCTGGACATACATTAGGATTAATTCAATCTAGAAAAATATACAACTAAATTTATATATTGTTGTGCAATTAGATCAGCAACGATGTATACCGGCAGCAGCCAATCTGGAAAATAGGAATAATTTTTAACAATATTGAGACCAAAAATATTAAAGTATTGGAAGAGGAATTCAGAAATGGACAACAACTATTTGAGGATTGAAAGGAGAAATGTTTTAGAGGGTTTTTGAATAATATCGAGTCCAGAAAGATTACAGTATTAAATCAAGAAAATGGGTATGAAATTAAAGGACACATATAAAGGACACATATTTGAGAGGTGTTTGAAGAAAGACTGCAGTATTAAATCAAGAAAATTAGTAAGGAAAATTAGGTGTTTGATAAACAATAAAATAATATCAATACCAAACAAAATGAAGTATGACACATGAAAATGGGTGAATAATATTTGAGAAACAATAAATAGAAAGGAATAAACAAAATAGTAGATAATAATTCTGAAATTGTCAAGAAATGTAAGACAATAGCGTAGCGCCTGAATAGAGTTACTTATTTTGAGGTTCACTTGTAACTTTTAAGTTACTATTTAAAATTAATAATGTAATACACTTCGCTTTGTAACAAACGGCTGCGACAAGATTCTGTTAGCGATATTTTGAATAAAGTTACATATTGTTTTACAATTTTTATGAAGAAATTCTTCACTATATGAGAACAAAATTAGTCACTTTTTGTCACCCCCATAATTTTTTTAAACATTGTGAACAAACATAGGTTGCCTGAAATGTCACAGAGCCATCCAGTAAATTCAAAATTTTAGCTCTCTGCTCGCATTGGAAAGGTTCAAACCTAATAGAAAAATTAATTTGTTGAAAGTAAACAAAGATTTTAGTCGGCATTATGGTTTGTGTCGAGTATCGTTATATTTCATAGTTTAATTTTGAAACATGCCAGATCAGACCTGTCAAAAAGATTGTCATATTTAACTTTTTTATCAATTTTCCGCTACTTGTTTACTGAATGGTCCCCCTGTTTTCTTCATCGATTAGGAATAATTAAATAATGTATTTTCTAAACAAATATAAGATATTACAAAAGTTTTCTTGACTCTTTAACCTATACAAACTACTATATTTAAAAAAAGTTAAGTAACGGTACCAACCTATAAAAATTTATATACTGAAAATATAACATTGTGACTGCTAGTTACTTCAGATTTTGTTATTTTTAGGTTGGTATTTAGGTTAAAGAACTTATACTGAAATTTAGTCCGCTCTGTGATTTACGTGTTAAAAAAACAACTTAAAAGTACCGAAATGCTAGACTATATCTGAGGTAGAAATATCTTATAATCACTCCACTGCATGATATTTGTAAACAACTTTCAAACAATTACTATAAACATCCATCCGCAATTTTCCAATACAGTTGAACTTGGTTTTAAAGGCCTCGGCTAATGCGTCAACTCGGTCGGACATAGCACCATTTGTTTTTAGGTCCGGTCAAATCATTATCTTTTACATTAATATAAATTCCCTGTTTTAGTGTCAATAAATATTTAACCCACTTAAATACACTAAATGTCCCACTTAAATGTCACTTGGTTGTTAACGCCATAAATCTATAAAATATCAATGTCAAACTTTGAATTTAGTTTTCTCAGAACTCGAAAAATGTTAGAATTCCCTCTTTCCTTTGATTTCCTCACAATCAAACCAGGAAATAAACAATGTACGTATTTTTTTCACACCTCCGGCGGTTTCATCAACGTCAGTAGAGGGGACGTGGTTCCCCTACAAACAACACTGCTAACTCTCCCACCCCTCCTAACTAACAATTCACACGGTATGCGGTGTGTAACTAAACCCATGACCTTGTTGGGAAAGTGTTCGGACAATAGAAAAGCGCAGTGAGACATCCCACAGTAATTTTGGCACTTTAAAATAGTTGCGTGTTTTTTAATACAGTAAGTTAATGTTTTAATACTTACTGTACCACATGTATTTGCTCATTAAAACTTTACACATTAACCAATGTTACCTAATTTATAATTGTAGGTGACCTCAGCTCCAATTATCAGGACCCTACTGTACATTAAAAGAAAAGTATAGTGTTTTCTTTTTAATAAACATCATGAATAATGTTGCCAATAATAGTAATACTGTAATTACATTAAACGTGTTTACTACACACCGTAACATTGCGCAATGATTGCAGGTATCATAATTGAGGTTGACAATCAGGGTCAAGAAAAACAAAGAATATTATATGTTCATTGTAAAAAAAGTGATTGTAGCTTACATTCGTGTGTTAAATATATCCTTCAGGTAAACCAACCAAATTTTGTTAGAAATAGAAAATGTTCTGTTTAGTCCTTTTAAAAATAAAAACATACCTGCATTATAACACAGTGACACAGATAGGAGCCTTGGAGAGGTGATGGTTTATAGGTGTTTTCAAGTTGATGGTTTATAGGTGTTTTCAAGTTGATGGTTTATAGGTGTTTTCAAGTTGATGGGTTATAGGTGTTTTCAAGTTGGTGGTTTTATAGATGTCTTGATGATGATCAAAAAGGTTGAATCTGAAAGCAAAGATTTATACAACATCTATCTATACATAACTAATTTGCTAGGGGTTATTTTGTGAGTAGAACTCCTCCTAGAGTTTTTAACCGATTTTGATGTTTTTGGTGTCATTTTACAGAGCTCGCTCTGAAGTTGTGCTTCCCTTAAAATGAGCTCAATGTATGTTAAGGGCTTCGCCCCAGTGGCCCTCAAAGTTGCCATGTTAATCTTATGGAAGGTCAATCTTAAGGAAGAAAAAGAAAGATTTCTTTTGATTTTATCAGGGGCACAAAAAACAGCTGTTCGTATGAAAAGCTTAAAACAGCTGATTTTGATCAACAGCTGATTTTGATCAACAACTGATTTGGATCAAAAACTGAATATAATTTTAGGTTAGGTAAATCAAGCAATAGCGAAGCATTGCCATGTCCACTAGTTAATTTTAAACAATTTAATGAAATAAAATTACAGTAGTACCTCTCCACATAACCACATCTCATAATGTGAAAATTTATATTTATAATCATACGAGTCAACCCACTTTCAAATTTGAACATTCAGGACTATTTATGAAATTGTTTTTCTCCACAACAATTATTTTTTACATGAAAAATAGGCCTAAATGTATATATATATATATATAAAAATTAATTGCTGTTCGTTAGTCTCGCTAAAACTCGAGAACGGCTGGACTGATTTGGCTAATTTTGGTCTTAAAATGTTTGCAGTAGTTCATAGAAGGTTTATAAGTAAAGAAAAATTTGAAAAGTTTCCCGAAAAAGTTTCAAATTTGGAAGAAACTCAACAGCCTTTACTGTATGAACTCAAAACCATACTTTACAAATCAGCTGTTCGTATAAAAAGCTTAGCAACACGTTATGTTTGTTTACAATCATTAACCATAGCAACATTACTTAGCAAATTTATAATCACTTTTATACTCTTCAAAACTAACAGCTTTTCAAGGTTAGATTGAAAAACTATAAACAAACACAAGGAAAAATCAACAAAAAATGCTTACAGAATTATAATTCAACTCAAACATTGGTTTTAAATATCTATATAGGCCTACTTAGAGATATGCTGTTTAAAATATATTTATATAAAATATATCATAACTATGAATTTTGTAATACTTTTCAAAACATATTTTCGCTATCAATAATAATAATAACAAACAAATTATTTGACACCTTGCATAACCATAAACATACACGAGTTTAAACATATTATATTGAAAACTAAACAAACAATCTGAATTAAACTAAATGCCATTAAAATATCACATTCATAGCTTTATTTTGATATATAATTGTATATTTAAATACTAAACAATATCTTATACTAATTAGGCCTATACATTTAAAATTACAAACTCTATTTGAACCAGTTTGTTACATCCTAAATTAACGCGGATGTTACAAAGTGATTCAAATATATTTTCTACGACCTCCAGCTAATTTAAACCCTCGCTAAGAAAGGGTTAAGAGAAATTCGAAATTTTAGGGCGGTTTGGGGGGGGGGGTCAAAGTTACTAAAAATCCCTATAAGAACGAATTAGAATGAAATTTGATATGTAGCTTCCTTTTAAGCTGTAGGTGCTCGCAACATTGTCAATGAAATTAAGGGTCTGTTTCAGTAAACGAGAAATCAACAGGAAACGCTAGCGCCTCTTACTATATCCCTATCTAAACAGTGCAATTTCTTGCGCTGACATTGCTTCATTTCAAACCACTTTATAAGTCTATCTTTTGTAATTGAGTGTTGAAAAAAAAACTGAATATTCTTTATAAAATTTCGGATCCGCCTTGCAAATTATTTTTCATTATTATTTTTTTATTGTGTTAGGAAAAAAATTCAAACTTTGTACTCACAAAATGTCAATTACATAACAAATTTAAAAAAAATGTAAATTGCAAGACGGATGCGTATTGTAACTGTGCTTAAAATGAGACCTTGCAAACAATTTTATGATAAAAAGTAAACGAAATAAATGGTTTGAAATTTAACATTGCTCTTATGGGATAAAAATCCAAGATGGCCGCCACTACAGCAGAACCTTAAGTGAAAGTCAAAATTAGTAAAAACTATAAATTAAAACGATATATTTAAAGCTTTTTCATGTTATATAGTAGTTCACAGGAATACAATTTTCAGTGCTTTCTTAAATAGCGTAGCCTTTTTTTCATGACCACAGTAGGATACGCACGGGTATTCAACGAACACTTAAAAAGAATTCAATTACGTCAAAAAGACTGAAAATACTAACAACCACGGGCAACTCCGTACGGGTCAGCTAGTCATGTTATATTTTTCCAAGAAACAATTTTCTGGATAAAATCATTAAAAAATTACCTAGACTCTGTAAACATATTTAGTATATTGTAACACACTTTTGCATATGCACACATCAAACTGTTTATTTCACTCACTTTAAACGAATGTTTACATACATTTTGGTTTTTATTTTAATAATTTAAATTTATATAACTATTGCTAATAACAAATGTTGCAGATGTCAAAAACATTTTTAAAACAGTTTTAAGAGAAGAGTTAGAATATTTTCAAGATTTTTATCAGACGCCCTAAACCGAGTTCTTGTCTTCTTAAAAGAGCTGAAAATTATCTCACATTCTGCTTTACTATGGGGCGCTGTAAGGAGGACACCTACCTATCTTAAAATATGTTAACCTGCCCAGAAAAATCTTTACATTTAAAGGTACTGTATTTCCCCTTTTTACTTTCTCACTATGCTATAGTATAGAGAAAGTATAGTGATCGCAAAAAATCGATGTTGAGATTTTTGTGGAAATATCCGTTTTGGGACCCCCTGAGTCCAAAAAAGTTGTTTTTACAAAATGTGTGTCTGTATGTACACAAAGCTAGAGCGAAAACTATTCGATCGATTTCGAACAAATTTGCACCAGACATGTCAAGTAGGCCTGTATAGATGCATGAAAAACCGTTTTGAAAAATGTTGAAAAGAAACCCCCATTTTGGCAAAACAAACCCAAAAAATCAGTTATTATTTTTTTCTAACGATTTTGATCAAATTTGGCTTATTTTTAGCCTTTAATGTACCCTACCATATGCAAAAAACTGCCTCTTTCTAAAAATTCTCATTTAGCTAATAATAATCTGATTTTTTGGCCATAAAGAGGGTTGTTTTTCAAAACCTTTTTTCGGGCATCCATACAGGCCTAATTGACATGTTTGGTGCAAATTTGTTCCGTAGTTTTTAATGTTTTGAAACTTACCAGCAATCGGCTGATCCAAAAGTGACCATTAGAGTTTGTGTAATATTAGATCTCCGCGTCTGTAATAGATATCGGATGTATCCTGAAATTTTAAAACATTTCTTATTACTACACGTTCAAATAGTTTAGGTATTACAAAAATATTACTGTAAAATTTCTAAAAATAGTGAAATAATGTGCTGAATCAATTGTACAAAATAAATTTAATAATAAACTAGCTGTGTAAAGTACAAATATTTACAGCGCAGTTAATTTCTGACATAAACAGAAATCAGCAACCGAGTGTTGAAAGGTTTTACCATGCAGTTGTGTTGTAATCAAAGCAATTAAAACTGGGAGACCAATGTAGAAATGTTTCAGAGGCATTTTGAATAGTCAAACATCTATGTTCTAAGTGACATAAAATGACCGAAACTGTCAATCATTAAATCACCCCACTTCTTGAAATAACTAAATACTATGTAAACCTAGTATGACTAGTTCCTTAATTATTAACACTTTAGACAGTGGCGGCTAGTGAATTATTAGTTTACTGGTTCAAACCAACCAGGTGCCAGAGGAATTTTTTTTTAATACCAAACGTAAAAATTGCATTTTAAGGCATTTTTTGAAATTACAATTCGACTATTTTGAGACATCACCGATAAGCGTGTAATGTGATAGAGCCGGGTTATAGATTTGATGATAGATTGGAGTATGTAAATCTCAATGAAAAATTGAGAACAATGGTGTCTTACATATTAGTATACTTTCTTTGTCAGCAGGAGGTAAACACACACACACAACTAAATAATTCGACCACGCAGCTGAACCGCAGACGTGAGCTGAACAAATTTCCAAAATTAAGTTTATAGGCCTATGTTTTAGGGTTTCAACCAACAATTTGGGAAATAAGTCTATCCACGACTGAATAGTTGCAAAATGGTTCGCAAGCCACTGGGAGTATCTTCAATACACAAAGCATTGTGCGCTTCCCACGCCAACCCCTGTATTGGGAGTATCTTCAATACACAATGCATTGCGTGCTTCCCACGCCAACCCCCGTATTGGGAGTATCTTCAATACACAATGCATTGCGTGCTTCGCACGCCAACCCCACAGTAGAATCCACCACATGGCTTTGAACCGGGTACTTCCATGGTATTCTACGTTTTGATCGATTTTGGGGGAACCAAGCGAGCTATAAGGTTGCGTAAAAAAACAAAATGTGCAGAATAACATCCTAAACTTATATTTGTAGGAAAAACTCCAAAAAAAATTCATTCTCGTAGAAAAAATCTCAAAAAAAAAAAATTACTTCCAGTCAAAAAACGTGCTTCCGATTGTTGGATTTTTTTGGCTAACAAACTCGTCCGATCGACATAGACAACCAACATGTGTACCAAACTTGAACCAAATCGGACTTAAAATGCTGCCGTTATAGTGCGAACACATATGTATGATTTTTAATGACACCCCAAAACGTATTCGGGGGACCATGATCGTTGCTCATTTGCTACCTTGGGTCTTACCATAAGGGCCACTGCAATAGCTAATTTATCCTATGGAAATTCGCTTATTCGTTTACACGACATAGATTTGAACTGTATCTTTGGCTATCTTTGGGTGGTGAGTGGAGTCAATGTATCTAGGCTGCAAACAATGTTATACTGGTAAATCCTCCTTCCCTCTCCTGTACCTCTAGCCCAGGCCACATTCTTTGAGTTGAACTGAACTATAAACAATGCTTCTAGAGCCACGCAATATAACTCCTTGTCATATTTAAACAACTTTTCACTAAATATTTTTGGATTTATGAAACCCAGTACTAAATGTTTGTCGTCGTTAAAATATTACGGTATTAAATCAAGTTGCTCGGTGGTTCACTGAACCAGTAAACCTATAGCACAAGCCGCCAGTGACATTAGAGTAAAGATCAATCATTCTTTGTAACGATAATTTAATTTCTTTTAAACGGAAAACATTGCAGTTTTAAAAAAATGAACGCGAACAAGATCAGTCCAGACAATTCTATTAAGAAGCTTCTCCCGAGGTTATAATAGCTGATCAAAATCAGAAGATAAATTCTTAAGTTTAAAGTGTTTTTGTGAAACGTGGGAGCCAACCTTTTCAGGAAAGAGCTTCTACAAACATCTAAAGTTCATACAATTTAATGAATACAAGCAATTGAAACTTACTTATTTGATTCATTCTGGGCGTGATGTATCGTGTCCTTCCTATGTATCAGCCTTACAAGGGAAAATGTTTTCAGGCACACTCTATCTGTAAAACAAAATTAAATAATTTTAATGGTACCAATTGAATATATTAAAAGTACTCATTTTCAATTAGGCTAATTTTTACTTTCTCCCCCTATACCATAGTATATGGAGAAAGTATTGTATTCGTCAAAATTTTCGAGTTTGAGTTTTTGGTGAAAATATCCGTTTTGGGTCCCCCGAACCTAAAAAAGTGGTTTTCAGAGTGATGTCTGTGTGTGTGTGGATGTTATCAGACCTAGAGCCTAATCCAGTTGTCCGATTTTGATCAAATTTGGTATGGAGGTACTATTTCACGGTATCTCCAGGCGTTTTTTTCAGTTTTGTGAATTTTTTATTTTTAAGGGTAATTTTCCCATAAAAACCCTTAAAATAACGGAAAAATCAACTTTTCTCAGAAACGGCTCTAACGATTTTGATTAAAATTTTACAGTTTATTAGGGACCTAAAGTACTATGAACTATAAAATTTTAATCAAAATCGTTCTAGCCGTTTTTGAGAAAAGTTGGTTTTTCCGTTATTTTATGAATTTTTATAGGAAAATTACTCTTAAAAATGTATTAAGTTCCTAAAATGAGGGAGAAAGTTTGAGTCAGTTTCCTGATACCATTTATTTCATTTTCCTTTATTGTCATTAAACAATTTACACACTGTCAAGGATACATTCGTAATAGAGTACAATACATACAGTAGAGTCCGAACATACATAGAGCCTAAGCTTGATGAAATCGCCTGAAACCAAATTGTAAGTTAGTTACTTACACAGTACATGTCGGCTCCATTTATACAATTTTGTCGAATTAGTTTTAATCACTGCTAAACACAAAAAATAACAAATTTACACACAGTTAAAAGTGTAGGTTTAGGTTAACGGAAATTGGCAACATATTAAACCCAATGGGCCTATTGGAATTGTCTGGTTTTGTTTCCTTCACGTTTTCCATCCGTTATGCGGGAAGGAAGCTAGCACAACAAGCGTCCGGTAAAATGGATACTGGGTCCTTCAGAAAGAAGGAAGGATTAAATAAAACAGCTAGGTACTAACTAGTAATGTTGTTGCCACCTGCCGGTTGCGTTCGTCCGTTTTTGTTATCACGAAAGAATTTTACTTATTTTTTTTACCTTTTTCAAGACGATGCTGTACTAACGAATAGACTGTGGGATGACAACACGGACAGTTTAAACACCTATCCCTTCTCTTTTTAGAAGAAAACAGAATCGTAACACAACGGAAGGAACAAAAGAGTTGGTGTAAACCTAGACTAAGAAGTAAAGTCCGTGATTTTTTTCATGAACATAACATCATTGGGCGTTGGTAAAGCAATGAAGAGTGTTGTTCGACGTAGCGTAAGGCGAGGTCAAGAGCATGTGGCCCATCTGCCGAGTCAAGAACGTATGTCAATATGTTGATATAATTAATGAAATCCGCCTATTCTGAATTCCCGCTAAACCGAACAGTGTTAGGTCCCAATTAGTTAGGAATAGCCGGACTCTACTGTTCAATTAACCCTGGAACTGGCAGAGGGTCATATATAACCCTCTCTCAGGCGCAGAACGCAACAATTTCAAACATTTGCGAAAATTTGCATATATTTGCATAATTGATAATTTAACCCACTTCGAATCATCCAATCGTAATAAAACTGGCACCATTGGAAAGGAAATGAATTAAAACTTTAATTTTTGTATTTACAACTTTTTCGTAAAACGTATATTTACATACATAATAAACTGGCTAAGAGAGGAGCAGAAACTCCTCCGATGGGCCCAGAACCAATGATAGGAATATCAAGAGGCTATGGGAAAGAAAGTGTAAGAAAAAATGTTCAATCAGGACACTTGCGTAGATGGAGAGAGATGGTAAGAGGTCAGAGACAGGCACACGACTTCATTGAAGGCCTGGATGGACGCCTAAGCAGAACACTGCTGGGTCTTGGCAGGATGGAAGTGAGGTTGTTGGTCGGTCTACTGACGGGACACAACTCTCTGAGGAGGCACCTCCACCTAATGGGGCTGGAGAACAACCCATTATGTCGAAGGTGTGGAGAGAAGGAGGAAACTTCTTTCCACGTTCTATGCGAATGTGATGCCTTCGCATCAATGAGGCAGAAATATCTGGGACAAGGATACCCTGACACCAGTCATATACGAGAGGAAGGCCCCCACGGACTTCTTCGTTTTGCAAAAAGGGCGGGTTTGATGTGAACTGCTGCCTGGACATGGGGCACAGAGGACCTCATGGTTTAGGTGCAGTGGGTCCCGGTGGTGGATCACATAAACCCCCTAAATAATAATAAATACATGATCATCGTTTTAAAATATGCACATCGGTCTACAGCTATTTCCGTGTGCAAATCTGCATACAATTGTACTGTTATTTCCCACTTAACGTTCAAGACTATCTACACTAATATTTCTTTGGCTATTATAACGATACCATTGGATTCGTCAAGATTTTATCTCTCTGTTGGTGCCTTCTAATCAGATGTCACTATAAAAATAGTATTTTTTCCAAGAATTACTGTAAACCCTTGCGATTGGACAGTTTTTCAACCAATGAAACAGCCCATTTGTCAAGCGATTTTACGCCTACCATATCAAATGTTTTGACAGATTTATTTATACCATTGTGTACAGCAAAGTCTGAATTTTGTAACGGTGAGAATTAATCCAGAAATAACCGGTTTTTTGTCTGTCTAGACGACAATTGAAATGTACATAATTATTACGTTCTAGTGAGAAAGTCTAGCGCGTGGGTTCCCACAGTGTTTATATGACGCATCCTGCCTGTAGTATATCAACCGCTGACTTTTCATTAGATTGATGTCATGTTGATATTCAAATAAATATAACTCCAACACTTTTGTGAACTAAGGAAAGACAAGTACAGTATACCGTTCTTTTCTTTGATTTATCCTCTACACTTTGTTATAATAATATCTCATTTTTG
>JAGFPH010000515.1:25787-60792 GCA_018207615.1 Philaenus spumarius
ACCCCTGTATTGGGAGTATCTTCAATACACAATGCATTGCGTGCTTCGCACGCCAACCCCACAGTAGAATCCACCACATGGCTTTGAACCGGGTACTTCCATGGTATTCTACGTTTTGATCGATTTTGGGGGAACCAAGCGAGCTATAAGGTTGCGTAAAAAAACAAAATGTGCAGAATAACATCCTAAACTTATATTTGTAGGAAAAACTCCAAAAAAAATTCATTCTCGTAGAAAAAATCTCAAAAAAAAAAAATTACTTCCAGTCAAAAAACGTGCTTCCGATTGTTGGATTTTTTTGGCTAACAAACTCGTCCGATCGACATAGACAACCAACATGTGTACCAAACTTGAACCAAATCGGACTTAAAATGCTGCCGTTATAGTGCGAACACGTATATATGATTTTTAATGACACCCCAAAACGTATTCGGGGGATCATGATCGTTGCTCATTTGCTACCTTGGGTCTTACCATAAGGGCCACTGCAATAGCTAATTTATCCTATGGAAATTCACTTATTCGTTTACACGACACAGATTTGAACTGTATCTTTGGCTATCTTTGGGTGGTGAGTGGAGTCAATGTATCTAGGCTGCAAACAATGTTATACTGGTAAATCCTCCTTCCCTCTCCTGTACCTCTAGCCCAGGCCACATTCTTTGAGTTGAACTGAACTATAAACAATGCTTCTAGAGCCACGCAATATAACTCCTTGTCATATTTAAACAACTTTTCACTAAATATTTTTGGATTTATGAAACCCAGTACTAAATGTTTGTCACCGTTAAAATATTACGGTATTAAATCAAGTTGCTCGGTGGTTCACTGAACCAGTAAACCTATATCATAAGCCGCCAGTGACATTAGAGTAAAGATCAATCATTCTTTGTAACGATAATTTAATTTCTTTTAAACGGAAACCATTGCAGTTTTAAAAAAATGAACGCGAACAAGATCAGTCCAGACAATTCTATTAAGAAGCTTCTCCCGAGGAGCTGATCAAAATCAGAAGATAAATTCTTAAGTTTAAAGTGTTTTTGTGAAACGTGGGAGCCAACCTTTTCAGGAAAGAGCTTCTACAAACATCTAAAGTTCATAAAATTTAATGAATACAAGCAATTCAAACTTACTTATTTGATTCATTCTGGGCGTGATGTATCGTGTCCTTCCTATGTATCAGCCTTACAAGGGAAAATGTTTTCAGGCACACTCTATCTGTAAAACAAAATTAGATAATTTTAATGGTACCAATTGAATATATTAAAAGTACTCATTTTCAATTAGGCTAATTTTCACTTTCTCCCCCTATACCATAGTATATGGAAAAAGTATTGTATTCGTCAAAATTTTCGAGTTTGAGTTTTTGGTGGAAATATCCGTTTTGGGTCCCCCTGAACCTAAAAAAGTGGTTTTCAGAGTGATGTCTGTGTGTGTGTGTGGATGTTATCAGACCTAGAGCCTAATCCAGTCGTCCGATTTTGATCAAATTTGGTATGGAGGTACTAATTCGCGGTATCTCCAGGCATTTTTTTCAGTTTTGTGAATTTTTTATTTTTAAGGATAATTTTCCCATAAAAACCCTTAAAATAACGGAAAAATCAACTTTTCTCAAAAACGGCTCTAACGATTTTGATTAAAATTTTACAGTTTATTAGGGACCTAAAGTACTATGAACTATAAAATTTTAATCAAAATCGTTCGAGCCGTTTTTGAGAAAAGTTAGTTTTTTCGTTATTTTATGAATTTTTATAGGAAAATTACTCTTAAAAATGTAATTAAGTTCCTATAATGAGGAAGAAAGTTTGTGTCAGTTTCCTGATACCGTTTATTTCATTTTCCTTTATTGTCACTAAAAAATTTACACACTGTCAAGGATACATTCGTAATAGAGTACAATACATACAGTAGGGTCCCGCTAAACCGAACATACATAGAGCCTAAGCTTGATGAAATCACCTGAAACCATATTGTAAGTTAGTTACTTACACAATACATGTCGGCTCCATTTATACAATTTAGTCGAATTAGTTTTAATCACTGCTAAACACAAAAAATAACAAATTTACACACAGTTAAAACTGTAGGTTTACACCATCCATTTTGGTTAACGGAAATTGGCAACACATTAAACCCAATGGGCCTATTGGAATTGTCCGGTTTTGTTTCCTTCACGTTTTCCATCCGTTATGCGGGAAGGAAGCTAGCACAACAAGCGTCCGGTAAAATGGATACTGGGTCCTTCAGAAAGAAGGAAGGATTAAATAAAACAGCTAGGCACTAACTAGTAATGTTGTTGCCACCTACCGGTTGCGTTCGTCCGTTTTCGTTATCACAAAAGAATTTTACTTATTTTTAACTTCCCGCTAAGAAAATTTAAAATTTTCTAAAATCGGGAAGTTATTGGTTTCACCCCGTTTTTAGAAAATCGAGTATTCATCAGATCTCGACGTTTTGAGGTCCTAGGAATCTTCCCTGACCACTCCCGAGAGGGTGTCACCCTGTCTGTATGTATGTGTGTGTGTGTGTGTATGTAAGTATGTGTCCCGCTTATAACTTTTGAACGGCTTAACCGATTGGATCCTACCAAACGGCGTTCTAAAGAGTTCCATTAAACTTAGATTTCCTGAAAATTTCAACTAATTCGGACTGGTAGGTTCTGAGAAATTTCAAAAAACTAAGAAATAAAATTTTTTCAAATCAGGTTTTTTTGGAATAACTTTTAAACGGCTTTACCGATCAATTCCAAAATCTAATCAGCTTTTAACCTTGAAAAACGACGTCGATCGCTACCAGTCCGGTCAAAATCGGTTAATTCGTTCGTGAGATATCGTGTGAACGAAAGAAAATAAAAAAAAGTGTTTTTTCTCAATTTCTCCGAAATTTTTCAGCAGAAAAATTTTTGTTGTCGATTCTTTCAATGGACTCAAAAAACTGCATCGATTGCCGCAAATCGCATAAAAATCGGTTGATTCATTCGTTAGATATCGTGAACGAAAGAAAATAAAAAAGTGTTTTTCCTCAATTTCTCCGAAACTTTTCATCTGAAAAATTTTTGTTGTTGATTCTTTCAATGGACTTAAAAAACTGCATCGATTGCCGCAAATCGCATAAAAATTGGTTGATTCATTCAAAAGTTATAGCAGTTCAAAATTTCCAAAAATAGTGTTTATCAAACTTTCATAATTAAACTTAGCGGGAAGTTACAGGGATGGCCTTTAGGGTCAATCGTTTTCCAAATTTTTTTTACCTTTTTCAAGACGATGCTGTACTAACGAATAGACTGTGGGATGACAACACGGACAGTTCAAACACCTATCCCTTTTTAGAAGAAAACAGAATCGTAACGCAACGGAAGGAACAAAACAGTTGGTGTAAACCTAGACTAAGAAATAAAGTCCGTGATTTTTTTCATGAACATAACATTATTGGGCGTTGGTGAAGCGATGAAGAGTGTTGTTCGACGTAGCGTAAGGCGAGGTCAAGAGCATGTGGCCCGTCTGCCGAGTCAAGAACGTATGTCAATATAATTAATAAAATCCGCCTATTCTGAATTCCCGCTAAACCGAACAGTGTTTGGTCCCAATTAGTTCGGAATAGCCTGACTCTACTGTACAATTAACCCTCTCTCAGGCGCAGAACGCAACAATTTCGAACATTTGCGATAATTTGCATATATTTGCATAATCGATAATTTAACCCACTTGGAATCATCCAATCGTAATAAAACTGGCACCATTGGAAAGGAAATGAATTAAACTTTAATTTTTGTATTTACAACTTTTTCGTAAAACGTATATTTACATACATAATCATCGTTTTAAAATATGCACATCGGTCTACAGCTATTTCCGTGCGCAAATCTGCATACAATTGTACTGTTATTTCCCACTTCTTCAACGTTCAAGACCATCTACACAAATATTTCTTTGGCTATTATAACGATACCATTGGATTCGTCAAGATTTTATCTTTCTGTTGGTGCCTTCTAATCAGATGTCACTATAAAAATAGTATTCTTTCCAAGAATTACTGTAAACCCTTGCGATTGGACAGTTTTTCAACCAATGAAACAGCCCATTTGTCAAGCGATTTTACGCCTACCATATCAAATGTTTTGACAGATTTCTTTACACCATTTTGTACAGCAAAGTCTGAATTTTGTAACGGTGGGAATTAATCCAGAAATAACCGGTTTTTTGTCTGTCTAGACGACAATTGAAATGTACATAATTATTATGTTCTAGTGAGAAAGTCTAGCGCGTGGGTTCCTACAGTGTTTATATGACGCATCCTGCCTGTAGTATATCAATCGCGACTTTTCATTAAATTGATGTCATGTTGATATTCAAATAAATATAACTCAAACACTTTTGTGAACTAAGGAAAGGCAAGTATACCGTTCTTTTCTTTGATTTATCCTCTACACTTTGTTATAATAATATCTCATTTTTGGACAAAGCATATATTAGTAAATGACATTACAATCTAGGCCTAGGTTTGATACCAGTCGTGTACTTGGAACATAAAAACTGTTTTTTTCAAAATAAAAAATTTGAAATTGATAAATGTTTTTATACAGTTCTATTTAGAACTAAATTACGAAACTTTTTTACGTTTACGAAAAAAATACAAAAAAATGTTTACTACTTGTTATGTAGGCCTAAAGTTGAACTTTTTCCTTTTGTTACTGAACATTTTTTGTTTCTTGAGCTAATAACTTTTACAATTTCAAAAGAAACTATTTTTTAGTGGCATATTTGAATTCTTTGAAGTTTCTTCTACAAAAAAAGCTATTGAACACTTTTGGATTGGGGTTCATTTACTATTTTTGGCGAATTTTTAAAAATATGTTTGCAAAACGCTAAAAAAGGGCTGGCCAATTTTAGCTTTAACATTGCCAGTTTAAGAGTTAAAACTTTAGAACGCTCATATCAGCCTAACTAAATTTTTCAACATTATAAAAGGACTTTACCTTCAGCCATCTCTCTAAACCGCTCAATAAGAAACCACTGGAGATGTGCCAACCAGATTGCATAATGCACATTGGCTGCTTAGTGCTGGAAACAGGCAGCAATGATGCAGTTTTATTGCATGAATGTTGGGTATATCTCAATTTCAGATTATAAAAAAAGCTGGTATCATAATAATTTAGAATAAAAAATAGAACACAAATCCAAACAAAAAAGGTTCATCATAAACGTAGGTTCTAAAAATAAAAGATAAATACAAATAATTAATGAACATAAAAGGCGAGTACTTACATAATTACTGATTCTTAACTCCATGCATTGTCTTGTATGGCAAAATGTATTCATGTACACTTTTCTGTAACAATATCGAAATAAATTTTAAATAACAATGTTACAATTGATATTTTTATAAAAAACAAAACAATAAAGACAAAAAATAAACAGAAATACGGGTTTTTTTTTGGTAACGATATTAATAGAAATAAAAGTACCAATAAATCTGAAACAAGAAAACAAGAATAGGTTAGGTTAGGTTTATAAATTCAGTTGTACAAGCCAATTAAAGGAGCTGGTAGTCAGCCAATAGGGAACATGCAGGTTTGTGAGGTTACCCTCCACCCTGTAATAATAACAATAATGTAAAAGTAACAGTATAGATTAGATGTATATCCGGGCCCACTATATTGGTTGGTAGATATTTTGCTGAAATCAGAGTTTAGAATTAAGGAGGGGAAGCTAGTAAAGAAAACAAAAGAACTAATTTACAGTCTGGGAGTGAGCACATATGCAAACAGTTTTGTTAGTTTATATTCTTAGCCTTAAATGTAGTCTAGAACAGTAAGATCGGGACCAGCAGACTTGGAATGGTTTAAATAAACAAAACTTAAACCACTACACGTTTCATTTGAGAAACCTACTCACAACAACCCATCCTGACAACGTCCCCTTGACAAACTATGGTCTCGCTGTGACAATGCTTGATATCCTACCGTGATTCTTTCGCAGTTACACTGATTTAAAGCTGTTAAGACACCAAAGTTGCAAGAGTTTAATTTAACAAAAATTTTTAGTATAGGCCTACTACTTCTTCTATCATAGGTAGGTTGTCAACCTTGGCACACAATACTGTCAATGTTTTAACCCTTTAAGGACCGTCCACACATACGTATCCGAAAAAGACCGAACGGACGATACATCATCCGCACATAAATATGCGAAAAAGAACGATTTCACTATTTTAACGTGTTTACAAATAATAATCATAAATTAATTGGTACAGATAAATATATGATATTTCAAATAATGTATTTAAAAACACACAAAAGCGGCTATTCTAATATTATTACAAGATAACTTTATATAAAATGCCCAAATCAAGGTAACCTTTACGATAACGCTAACCTGAAAAAGTGTAAATTTGATTTATATATTTTGGAAACTAGGCCTAGACATTTCACCGAGTCTAAAAACACAAAACAAAGTTGATAAATAACACAGAAATTGCAAGAGAAAGAAAACACGTAATTTGCAGATTAGGCTTGGACTAAACAAAAGAGAATGCACTTCACTAGCAGCAAAAAGGCAAATAACAACTAGGCTTAAGATTAAAAACTGTAATTGCAAGAAAAATTTAATTTGGAAAAGGTTTATTTTATTCATTCTAATTAAGTTTGGTCATTTTCATTTACCGGTACTGTTTTGTGCATTAATTCATCTATTGTACTTTTGTTTCTTTACTTATTTCTTTAAAATTTGCCAAAACAAAGTTCGGCGTAAATTTACTATTTGACCCTAGGCTGATATTTTTGCAGACAATTGTTTTCCATTCTACTGTTAAATGTTGAACACAGGTAAACATACTGTGACTAAATACTATAGGTTAGAACCTTTTAAGTTTTTTTAATTATTCTTATTGTTGCCATAGGTTAGTCTAGGGTCAAATAGTAAACTTAAGCCATGCAAATTTTCTTGGAATTCATTGTATGGTATTTTTTTAAATATGCTAAATAAATTTAGGCTATAGGATACCTTAACACTTTATATACATCGATTAAGGAAAACAAATTTTAACAATCATATTTAATATATTGTAAACATAACACTAATGTTGTTTATTATACTTACAAACATATTTACTAGCAACTAGGGCCTACCTTAATGTGTGAAAAGCGATGCAATATGATTTAAGTGTTACACACCTCAAAAACACAAAATAAAGGAATAACTAATGTTTACCATGTGTTGGCAGCGTTAGCGGTCTAAAATAAACATTAACTAAATCCAAAATTTCGAAATTTATCAGTGAAAATAACACTTAAATGATGTAAACGTAAACAAATATTCCCTGACGCCATCTTTAGTAACAGAAATTGAAATTTGAAAATGAAGTGAGAAAATAAGAAAGCTCAAAGGAAAAGATTAACATGGTAACAATACAGAATAAGGAAACAGTACTGCCAACGGTATATGCTATATAGATAATAATATTCTTTAGCGTACATAAAAAACTTTACAGGCTCGATGATTTGTTTTACATAATTTTTTATTGTATAAACTTTATTCCAATAGGTGAAATTGTAAAAACTCTGATTACAGTGAGGTACCGAAATTGGCGTAAATTAAATTTTTATAGCTTATTTTGTATAACGGAATACTATCACTAAAAGTATTTAGCTATTGTTTGTAAACAATCAGGTCTCATTAGGCTTTCAAGTTTTAAAACATATCATATAGTATAAATTGTACAAAATCAGTTCAGTTATTGGACGATTCCTATTTACTTTTGGTTCCAATTAAAATTAACCGAATTAATATTTGATAGTTTTACCATATACCACATATCATATAGTATAAGATGTTCAAAATCAATTCGGTTATTGGATGATCTTATTTTCTTTTGGTTCTAATAAAAAATAAACAAATGAAGGTTTTAATCAACTTTCGGTGACTAAGAGTATATATTTATACTTAGTAGGCCTATAAATTATTATTATATATTATAATACCGGTTAAAATAGAATACAACGTACTACGTTTAGTAAAACTTTGTTTGTTGGTCCACTACTGATCCACCAGAAGCGCTGAAGATTGTTTCAACTTATAACATTGAGTTACCTACCTCCTCTTGGTATTATTATCCCGAGCATTTTTTAGCAATGAAATAATAATTTGAATTATTATGTATGTATTTTGTTAAACTACAATTTGTAAAAACTAAAAATTGGATAAAATTTATTTAATCATTTTTCAAAGTAGGTAACATAATATATTTATAAATCAATGGAAAATTAATTACACAATACAATAAAGCAATTAGTACTGTTGACATCAATTGTATATTCTTGATGAATAATTTGATTTCATCATTTACTGTACTTCGATGTGTAATTAATTAATTTATGAGTTAACTTCAACATTCCCACATAAACTACAGCACCCCCTGTTTTCACTTGATATTTACATAATGAGTTCTTTTTCATCAGTTCTTTCTTTATACTTGTAACATATGTAAGCCTTAAAGCTTAATGTTAATAGCCGTCCCCCAGTTTATAAAAAAGCTTCACAGTTCGAGCAAGCGGCGTGGTATTTGGCTGTTGTGCGTTTGCTTACTTTACAGGTGAAGCTGAGGAGAGAGAGAGAGCACTATTGTAGTCCCAACCATAGTGTGTTGGTGGAACGTAGTTTTTTTTACTTCGCATGTGGTTATCGATTGACCACTACTACTAGTTTTAATAAATTAATAATACTGTATTTGATATTAAGGCATTTTATCATTTAAATACCAACATCTTGAGTTAAGAATGCTTTATATTTTAAAATGATGACTTAATGTTACACCAGCCCCTGAATGAGTTAATGCAAACAATTTTGACAACAGGAGTTAACGCTGAAATCCATATTGTGTTATGCTGTTATGAAACGATCATGTTCAATAAAATAAATTAAAACAAGAAGAATGGGTTTCATTTTTAGGATAGATGAAATTAGAACTGTAACCATTTAGATTAAAGTAAGTAAACAGAGTTTGATTCTGTTCTTTTAGGAAGTTTATGAATAAATTTTCTTTTCATACATGTTTGTTTCATTTTACACAATTTTGGAACAAAGGTTAAACATTTTGCTGCAGGAGCACCACTAATTTTTGCTACAAGCCGTCAGTAGTGTAGGGACATGGATGGTTGTGTATAATCAATGGTAGAAATATTGTTTGTGAAGTCAGTTCATGATAGACTGTCGGTGATGTTCACTTCTAAACAAAACACAATCTTTAGGTGTATGTAACGGGTGATTCAGTTAGAGGTTACAATTTAAAAATTAAATAATAATTAAGCATTGTAGTTTATTTACTTGGTATATTTGTATTTAGACACATTGGTTAGAGATTGACATTAAACTTGAAAAATGATATCCGTCAAATGACCGCCACGTGCAGCCCTACAGGCTTCAGCCTTTTTGATGAAACTTTCCATCACTTTCTCGATCAACTGTTGTGTAATTTGATGGATAACTCTGCGAATCTCATCCTTCAGCTCCGGAATCGAGTTGGGCTTGTTTGCGTAAACCTTCTGCTTTATGTAACCCCAAAGGAAGTACAGTAATCCCTCGAAATTCGCGGTTTTGATTATTCGCAGTCGCTAAAAAAAAAATACTGTTTAAAAAGCAATAAAGTACATGCAAAATTCGTAAATTATTATAGTGTAGCACTGTAATTATTATTGTACGAATTTAATAACATTGTATAAATACCACGTCGGCAAAACAAACGCAAATACAACAAAACATACAAGATGGGATTTCTCTACAATACACCTCTGCGTGAATACAAGTGGACTTGTGCAAATGAAGGTCAATGGCATAGCCTACTGTGATTTAGTTAGAGACATCAATTTAGTGTAGGCCTACAGCAAGTCAAATTAATTTTCAAGAATTAATTAAAATTACAGTAAAATATTTTGAAAGAAATTAAGTTTTTACTACGTTTTATCACTCGTAACAGTCGTAACCAATATTTTCGCTACTGACAGCAAACGATAGTTTGATACCTTGTCATGACTAAGTTCTAAAAATAGACAAACCCAGACAATGAAAGAGCAAGTAGGGATGGGTAAAGGTACCATTATGAGAGCACTGACCTTGTAGGGAGAGTGAGATGACAAACAACGCTACAATAACTTATAAAATTATCAACTGTAGCCTAAACTCCAAACAACTCAGCTCAAATAAATACTAAACCTTTCAAGGACTTTTTTTACCGCGTAAAAGCGAAATCGCGTAAAGCCGGACAGCTTATAACAACGACTTGCCTATACCTTATGTAAATAAATAAATTATAGGTATTAGTACATAACGTTTTAAAAAATTTTATATGTCAAGAACATAACCCCCTTTTCCTATAAAGATTTAGTTTTCTCTATTCGCGGCAATTTGTCGGAACCTATCCCCCGCGAATAGCGAGGGATTACTGTAATCCAGTGGTGTGAGGTCACATGATCTTGCTGGCCAATGAGATTAAATGGCCGGGAAACTTTGTGTGCAACAACTGCACGAGCTGTATGACAAGTGGCTCCGGTCTTGTTGAAACCACAAGTCCTCGTTATTATTACCCGATTCTTCCAACTGCTGCCAAAAGTAATCGCTTATCATCTCCCGATAACGTTCTCCATTGACTGTAACTGCATCGCCACGGGCATTTTCAAAAAAGTAAGGGCCAATCACGCCGCCAAGGCTTCATGTATTTTATAACTAGATCATGTTCAACCTATCCTGAAACAATTTAACTTCCACTCTTTACTATTTGGTATTTTTTATTATTTGGTATTTATGTGACCACAAACATTATTGGAGAATAACTAATTTTAGATTTTGTATTGCTTCTAGATGCAAGTTTGCCATTATTGATTGATTAGTAGGTCCAGGCCCAAAATCTGTAAATACCAACGTAAATTGATTCATGCTGATCAATTGAACGATACAAAAATTCTACAACTTTAACAATGTAAAATTTTACGTGAGAATATATAGATTTATGGTTGCGGCAAACGGTAAGTTTCTATTGTTGAGTTGAAAGCCGTGTGCCTATAATGTTTTTAACTTATCTATATATATATAAAAGCCAAATACCACTCACTCACTGACTCATCACGAAATCTCAAAAACTACTAAACGGATTGGAACGAAATTTGGTATGTAGCTTCCACTAGGGCAATAGGTGCTCACTAAGGGTTTCAAAAAATTCAAAATTTTAGAGGGGGTTTGGGGGGATCAAAGTTACTAAATCACTATTTCTCCAAAACTACCTAACGGATTACAAAATTTGGTATGTAGCTTCCTCTAGGGCCGTAGGTGCTGGCTAAGAAAGGGTTTAAAAAAATTCGAAATTTTAGGAGGGGTTTGGGGGAGTCAAAGTTACTAAATCACTATTTCTCCAAAACTACCAAACGGATTGGAACGAAATTTGGTATGTAGCTTCCTCTAGGACCGTAGGTGTTGGCTAAGAAAAGGTTTCAACAAATTCGAAATCTTAGGAGGGGTTTGGGGGAGTCGAAGTTACTAAATCACGATTTCTCCAAAACTACCAAACGGATTGGAATTAAATTTGGTATGTAGCTTCCTCTAGGGCCCTAGATGCTCGCTAAGAAACGTTTTAAAAAAATTCGAAATTTTAGGAGGGTGTTTTGGGGGTCAAAGTTACTAAAAATCCCCATAAGAAATACATAGTGTAATATATTTATCGATTTTTGTTTTTTTGTTAATATCATTTAACTTTGATTTGTTCATCCGTGTAAAGCCGGATCGGGCCAGCTAGTTAATAATAATTTTGAAATTTAAGGCTTTCACTCTGTGGAAGGTAATCATAATGAGATTGTTAGGTAAAAAACAAACACTATAATAATCCACACACAATTTATTATATCATTTATTTGAGCTTTACAGATCATTGACTGAGCTAATAACACAAACAACACTTAAACTAAAAATGTGAGTGAGGGAGGGGAGCAGGTCAAGGGGGGGGGGGGGGGAAGTTAGCCTCAGGATAGGAAAAGAGGTGGTAAACAAAGAGAGTGATATGAACAGTTAGGATAAGCAAACTAAAGGATGGATCATGAAGTGGGTTTTGAACATCATTCCATCATGAACACACATGATGGAACCGACAACAAAATATTACGTCAACACAGGAAATATAGCTAAGTAGGTCATACAATTGTTAAATTACAATAAAATTGAATGAAGTAAATATAAACTAGTATACACGAACCACAATTTTGAACTCAACAACCACAAAATCCTCCACTTACTCAAGAAAGGCATAAGTCTGGACCTCTTAGAAAGGTATGAAATTTTAAAGTGTTTCAAACAGGGTGATAATATTGTAAATAAACAGATTTTCCCATTAACCTCTCCAATTATAGAGTGCTTACTGTAATTTTGTACACCCTCCTGCAGTTAATTGTCTTATTTATTATGTATGTTCAGTGTCCACATGTTCTATACATTTTTATTTTTTGTCTTGTACTATTCTGTGTTTGGCCGTACATTTATGCGTGTATTATTAGGTTAGCAGTTCACTTGTCAATGATCTGTAAAGATCGAAACTGGACGTGATAAAAGTAAATAGTGTGTGGATTACAACAGTGTTTGTTTTTCACTTAACAACCTCATCTATATAATAAAAATAAAATGCTGTTCCTTTGTAAGATTGAACAGCTGGACCAATTTGGTTATTTTTTGTTTTAAAATGTTCGTAATAGCATAGATCATGAATAATAAATAGATCTTGCATCAATACGGCAGCAGTGTGGAAAATTAGGTTGTCGGGAAAATAGTGCATGATTGCGCCGCGAGGTAGCGCTAGGGAGAAATCATTGGTAGCATTGGTGTTTCACACAGCTTCCGTCGTTTCCCCAATAGATAGCGCCACTATCATCGAATTTCCAGTGGAACGAAGTATTGCATTGGATCGGAGTTCTATTAGGTTATCCAAATACAATGGTAATAGTCCAAACTAGGTTTTTATATAAAGAAAAATTTTAAAAGTTTCCCAAAAAGTTTTTCAAATTAGGAAAAAAACTAAGCAGCCTCTTTTGTATGGACTCAAGACCATAGCGCACAAAATCAGCTGTTCGTCTGAAATGCTTAGTAACTCATGTTTGTTTACATGCGTTACCATAGCAACTTTACTTAGCATTGTGACAGGTACCCCTCAACTCGTAAATAATTATAGAAGGCACAGCCCGACCAGGGAAAACGCCATCGCTGGAGGAGCCGGACGCAGGTGAGCCGGACTGGCAGCGAGGGTCAGTTACAGCATTTATAATCAGTTTATTATTCTTCAAAACCAACAGCTTTTCTTAGGTTGGTTTACCAACTAAAAATGCTTACTATATTAAATTTTAATTCAATTCAAACATTGGTTGTTACATGATATATATAAAACAGCCGAGTTGGATCAAAAACTGAACATAATTTTAGGTTAGGCCTACAATGAACCAAAACACGTTTATCTGCAAAAAATTGATCTAATATAGAATCAGTTTTTTTACAATTCTTCACAACTATCAGTTTTTTTAGATTAGGTAAAAGCAAACAAAAGGTTTACTGTATTATCTATAAAGGTTTACAAACTATAAATCTAAATTTGTGTAGTATATTCTTAAGTGGCATAAAAACCGGTTTGCAATTTGATTACTTAAGTCAATGTAATGAAATTGAATAACTACAATTTAAATTAAATCAAGCAATAGCGAAGCATTGCTGGGTCCGCTAGTGATTATTAATTTAGAAATTATTAATATAGTAATTATTAATATCAATATGTTTTAATATGTTTTCTATCTGAAATAAACGGTATCAGTTAACTGACACAAACTTTCTCCCAACTTACTGTAGTCAAAATAATATTGTTTTTAATCATTTTATTTACTACTTTTTAGAACAAAACAAAAAAATAATATTCTACCTACGTCAATCGTATAAAAAAGTTATTTTCCCAGGCGGGATTCGATCGCGCGACCTTTGAATTACTGGAAGTCCTCGCTACCGTTGTGCTACCCCGTGCGGCCGTCGCCGTGATGCTAGATTGACAACATAAACTTGTTTCTTTTTTAACATTTCCCCATTAATTATGAAACGCCGAAGTTTTGATAAAAGCGGGTGGTGTCATTTTGTTTGGCATCTTAAGCACTATAAATACTGAAAATTTGATCAAAATCGTTAGAGCCGTTTTTGAGAAATTTGCATTTTTGTCGTTTTTTATTGTTTTTTGGGGTAAATTACCCTTAAAAATTAAAAATTCCAAAAAATGAAAAAAACGTCTGGAGATATTAGGGTTTAGTACCTACATACCAAATTTCATGAAAATCGGACCAATAGTGTCCCCTCTGGTCGTGTATACATACTGACACACTGACAGACAGACACCACGTTAAAAACACTTTTTTGGGTTCAGGGAGCACCAAAACAAAAAATTCCACTAAAAATATTTTTGGGTTCAGGGAGCACCAACACAGATAATTGCACTAAACAATTTTTTGGGGTTCTGGGAGCACCAAAACAGATAATTCAACTGAAAATTCAAATTCGAACATTTTTACGAAAACAATACTTTCTCCATATACTACGTATAGGGTGGAGAAAGTAAAAAGTATTAATAAATGTTGAAGGTTTATTCAAGTCGATTGCATCATTTATCTTTGACCTACTTTCCACAAGTTTGATCAGGTTGCACGATTTCGTGATCACAAGATTTTTAAATAAAACAAATTAAATTCAGTGATTAAGTTCATTTTAATAAATAAATTGTCTGTAAGGCTAGCTTCTTACAGAATGGCGCAGCCAACTTGTGGCTCGGCCTTAGCTTCTTACAGAATGGCGCAGCCAACTTGTGGCTCGGCCTTAGCTTCTTACAGAACGGCTTACCAACGTGTCGCTCTGTTAAGTTCAAAATTTATCTGTAAAACTTAGCTTCTTACAGAATATATAAAAGTTGAACTCTGTTCCGTAATAGGTATAATAACTTCTTATTAATCTTAAATAACATACATATATAATAAATCTCTCTGTATAAAAATTAACGTTTGTTTCTCGATCCTCTATAGACTCAAAAACTATTTGACCGATTTCACTAAAATTTTACACTTTATCCATATCAATAACAGGAGTGTTTAAACATTACAATTACTACAGTTTATAAGATTGGGTTGCTATAAAGCTAAAATTGTGTAATATTATGCTTAAGTGATATAAAAAAAACACTCGATTATTTCAGTCGAAGATGAAATGGAATAACTGCCCATAAAAATTAAATAATAACTCATACACTTACTTTTTCTATTTGCTAAAAAACTACTCAACTAATTTCACTACAAACGTCACAATTTACACATATTAGGATCGGGATTGTTTAGAGAATATGTTACTACAGTCAAATATATTGAAATGTGGTACCTATCCCTATATAATAAATTTCACCAAATTGCTACAAGCTACAGGGTGTCCCACAAAAAAACTCTCAGGACTTGTTCTTCAGGTGAAAATAACAAAAAAAGATTCATATAAACATAGGACCGAAAACTCTTCGTTTCCCAGATATCCGCCATTTTGTTTTTTGTGCAAAAGATTCATATCTAGAGAACGGTTTGATTGATTGAGTTCAAACGTGGCATGAAGCTTAACCAAACAACGATATATCCCAAGAAAAATAATCGATACTATCAAATCTTGCGTTTCAAAATTTCAAACGTAAATAACTCAAAAACCGTACAATTTAACGAAAAATGTCAAGTTACCTTTTTTGTAGCCCTTTTGATTCCCTATCGGGTGGTGTAACTGTCAAAACAATCGAATGAAGGATAATAGCTAAGTTAAAGGTAATGACAGCAAATGTACATACAATATTGCTGTGTTTACTGTGTTGGTATAGTATGCCGGGTTGAACAAACCAATTGTTACACATAACTTAACTATTATCCTTCATCCGATTGTTTTTACAGTTACACCATCCGATAGGGAATCAAAAGGGCTACAAAAAAGGTATCTTGACATTTTTCATTAAAATGTACGGTTTTTGAGTTATTTAGGTTTGAAATATTCAAACAACCGCCATTTTGAAACGCAAGATTCGATAGTATCGATTATTTTTCTTGAGATATATCATTTGGTTTAAGCTTCATGCCAAGTTTGAACTCAATCAGTCAAACCGTTCTCTAGATATGAATTTTTTGCACAAAAAACAAAATGGCAGATATCTGGGAAACGAAGAGTTTTCGGTCCTATGTTTATATGAACTTTTTTTGTTATTTTCACCTGAAGAACAAGTCCTGAGAGTTTCTTCGTTGGACACCCTGTATAAAGCTAAAATTGTGTAATATTATTCTTAAGCGATACAAAAACAATTTGCAATTCAATAAATTAAGTCAAAATAATGAAATGGTATAGCTACCATTAGAATTAAAATACAATTAAATTTCCGCTACCATATACAATAAATTTCATTAACATTAAATACCCACACAAGTTTAACATGCGCTCTACCACCTGCCCTGATCATAAAAATCTTATTTTAATAACAAGGCACTTAAAAATTTATCTTTTAATGCACTCACTAAATTGTGTTCGTTAACACTTTAATAGAGCACTTCAATTTCCAAACGCTAACTGAGCACTCCGGTCTGTCAGACCGCGAAATATCTTCTTTTTTTTCAATACACTATTAACTTTGGAATCCCCTTAAAACTTAACTTTCTTCACGCAATAATGTTAATTGACTTTTTGAATAAAAATATACTCTGTATTTAAAAATTTAAACACGCATTTATTTAAACTAATTGTAACAAATTGCGTCTTTATACAAATATTGCGTATGTATGTACATAATATTTAATTTGTTGCTGGGTTTTAATTTGATACCCCGTACTTTAAAATAAACACTGATTGAAGGTTTTTGAAAGTTACTTAACTTTCAAACTGGTATTTTTTTAAATGAAAATGTGAATCTTTAATATTAAAATACTAAAAACAATGTTGAGTAAAAAAATGAAATGAACATCAAGTAAACATATAACACTTAAATAAACTATGTTATAAAAAAAATAAGGAATGTACACAAACACACATTAGCTTATTCTGCACAATAATAACTCGGATGAGCATAAAAATAGTATTCACTTAAAAAAAAGTATGTATTTATTATTAAAAACCTTAATTCAAAAAAATAATTTTACTTAGTGGAAATGAAAGTGACTTTATATACAATGCAAGCAATGTGTGCATACTGTTTATGGGCTGTTCTTATACACATATAGGCGCACAGGACATACAAACTTCCCTACTACACTCAATGCAAATTGCGTCTCCATACCTTATACACTTATACTGCGTTTTTCTTTTCTTAGCAGATGGGCACTTTGACCTTCGTTCTCGTTTCCGCCCAAAACTAGCATTATTTCCTTCTTCACATCCCGCCGTAAAGTCGCAACTTGAAGTCTTTATTGCAAGAATGGTCTGATCAGGTCTTCTCCTAAGTCTTTGATAAATTTGAACCTTGTCATGACAGGACATCCCACATAGCACATGTAGAGAATGAAGCAATTGCTGCTTGCAATATTGACCATTCTGTAAAATACAGCCAACGGCCAACGCCTTGTCCTAATGCCGGAAGAATAACTGGCACATTTCATGTCCAAAATATCCACGCCACATTTTGTTTCGTTGTAAAAACTGATTATTTCAGTTGTATTGAAAATTCTCCCAATACGTTGCTTGGAGTGCGAAGCATTTTGCAGCTATTCAGCACGGTCATGAGTAGACCTATTTCCCAAATTGTCGATTGAAATCCTAAAACATAGGCCTATAAACTTCATTTTGGTAATTTGCTCAACTCACGTCAGCGGTTCAGTTGCGTGGTTGAATTATTTAGCAGTATGTTTTCTCATGTGGACTTTAAAATGACTTAATCTAGCACAAGCATAAACACACTCTTTGCATTTATATGGTTTTTCTCCCGTATGTTTTCTAATGTGTATTTTAAGGCTTCCTTGTTGCGTACAAGAATATTCACACTCGTTACACTTAAACGGTTTTTCTCCAGTATGACGCATCACATGTCTTTTGAGGTCGTGAGCTGTGACACAAGCGTACTCGCAATCGTTGCACTTAAACGGCCTCTCTTCGGCGTGCCATCTCATATGCACTTTAAGGCTTCCCAGCTGGTTACTCGAATATGCGCACTCCTTGCATTTGTACGGTTTTTCGCCGGTATGGCACAACATGTGCGATCTAAGATTGCCCTGTTGAGAACAAGAGTATTCGCAACGGTCGCACTTGAACGGTTTCGCTCCCGTGTGTTTCATCGTATGCAATTTGAGGTTGCTGAGTTGAGAACAGGAATAATCGCACTGACCGCACCGATACGGTTTCTCTCCCGTATGAAGCATTGTGTGCCTCTTTAAATCGCTGGCCGCAACACAGGCGTATCCGCAATCGTTGCATTTAAAAGGTTTCTCTCCGGTGTGACGTTTCAAATGTGTTTTGAGGCTGCTGAGTTGAGAACAAGAGTAGTCGCAGTCCACACATTTATACGGTTTGTCCCCAGAATGTTTTTTCAAATGCGATTTAAGGCTACCCAGTTGGGAACAAGCGTAATCGCATTCGCTACACTTGAACGGTTTCTCTCCCGTGTGACGCATCGTATGCCTTTTAAAGTCGGTCGCCGTAACACAAGAGTAATTGCACACATCGCAGTTATAGGGTTTGTCGCTGGAATGCCATTTCATGTGAGTCGTCAGACTGCCTTTCTGAGAACAAGCATATTTACAAACGCTACACTTGAACGGTTTTTCTCCTGTATGAACTCTTGTGTGCTCTTTCAAATGGCTTGGCGTAATACAAACATAGCCGCACTCGTCGCACGTATAAGGTCTGTCGCCGACATGCCTTTTCGAGTGTACTTTAAGGGTACCAAGTTGAGAGCAGGAATACTTACATTTGCTACATTTATATGGTGTTTCTCCAGTATGGCACATCAAGTGTCTTTTCAAGTCGCCGGATGCGGAACAAGAATATGTACACTCCTTACATTTAAAAGGCTTCTCTCCGGTATGTTTCTTAAAATGACGTTTAAGACTACTTAATTGAAAAAAAGAACATCCACACGTCGTACATTTAAAAGGTTTTTCTTCTGTATGAATTCTCAAATGTATTTTAAAAGAACTAGGATCGGCACAAGAATATTCACACTGCTTACACTTATATAGCGTTGCTTCTTTCTTCGATTGGCCTTCAACGTTATTTAATTGGACACACACAAATTTAGATAAGTCTGGATTTTCTACTGAATTATCATCTTGAAAACTGTCCAAATTACACTGCTTTTCACTGATATTTCCTGTCTTTGGACCTGAAAATTAAGATAAATAACATTTAACCAATGTATTTCAATTATAAATAAGATACAGTAGAGTTTCGCCAATGAATACAGAATACAATAAGAAGCACAGGCTCCATGTTAAAAATTCTATGGAAAAAAATAGTTAAGCGACCCACCACCGGGCAGCGCTGAAGTCGCCAAATCTATTGAAACTTGTAACTATTATTTACAAGAAACATCCACTAGAGAGTAGCGCAGTCGTATGAGACAGCCTCCCCCTCCCCGTCTGCGTCAACCCTACAATTTGACTTCGTCCGTCTTGTAACTTTAACTTTTTACATCCTTTATAAAACTGTCTTGATAATTATTGTGCAATAGCATAACCAACAACGCTACTGAGGCGCTTCTTAAAACTGTGCGTGTCCCAGATACAAACGTTATAACCTAACACACACTATACCAAATTTATTGACAACAAAATATTATTTTAGTTCTTGTTACAATAACTTAGCCTCTAGATGTTCAAATAAATCACTATTTATGACACTTAATCTTTAATTTATTTACACGTACAAGACACCTGAACATTGCACATGAAATTTTAACTAGTGGTAAAACGACCAATAACGTGTTGCCTTTTAAAAATTGTTTTAAATTACATAATAAATCCTATACTACAAACATTAAATACATGACAAAAGTATTATAAGTAGTGTTGTACATTTTAAGACAATTGTATGTAATATAATAATGGCTTTTTTCTTCTTTTTTTTCTTTTGATACTATGATCAAAATAAATATGATATTTATATTATATCTGAAATTTATTAAACAATAGTAGATATCATATTTTATTTTGATCACAGTATAAAAAAAAACCCTTACACGGAATTTACCTAAATTGGGCGATCAGTTGTTAGTTGTGTATTCGGTCCTACATACTGTAAAGGTAAATTCCTGGTAGATTTGTTTCTTTTAATTATTAGATTACTTTATTTTATTTGCAGTTGCATTATTACTTTCATTTGACTATTTTTCTATTGGCAAACCGTTGACAACTCACTAACAAAACGCCAAACACCGCCGGGCCAAATACTAAACACACACTCAATGATAAAATAATGTGGCTATTTTACTTTAATCGCTTCAGCGATTTTACAATAACCTTTCTGAACAACAATCAAACGAAAATAGTTCATTTCTCTTAGTATGACATCAGTTAGAAAGTGGGGGGGGATAGTATATAATTACCAAAAAGGGTAACATTTATTTATTTCCCATGAGTAACATGGGATAACACAATGTCCATAGGTTTACATAAGACTGTGTATGCAGGTTTGTTGCTTCGGGGTATTTTATGTGAATTAATAGACCATTTCTAAATGAAAATATATACTAAGATTTATCAATACAGTATATATGTTCACAAATAAGCAAGATATAAAATTTTACCAATTCTTCATAAGAATAACATTGGGGCTGAGTATGCAGGTTTGCTGCAACAAGGAACACAAAAAAATGGATTTTATGCAAATATCTATATAACTCAACTAGGTGACTCCTCATACCAAGTTTTATTAATTTATGTTCATAATTAAGGGAGACGTAACATTTTACTTTTTCGCCATAAGAATAACATTGGGGCTGAGTTTGCAAGTTTGGTGCTACGACAAAACACGATAAGAATAAGTATATAATAACTAAGTAATAAATTAGTAAATAATTTTAAATAAGAATAGTTGTTTGCTTTGTTTTCAAAAACAACATTTACTTTTTTACTCAGCTGTTATATTGAATTCGGTTGCAAAGTGGGAACACATGGCATTATAAATTAAATAGTCAAACAAGATTAAAAATGGGCAAAAAGTAGTTTTTTTGCCAATTGTAAACTTTTAACTTACGACTGAGTAAATTCAGGATTATGTACTTTTTTCATGAATTAGTCTATTAAATTGTAATTGAAAATTCACTGAGTTTACAGGTCTGTTGCGACGGAGAAAAATACTTATTGATATTTGGTCATAGATAAAAAAGACGCCAAAAATTTGAGTTAAAAACATACGCTTATGATTTAAAGGGAAAATTATCAAACGATGTAATTAATTGTCTTTTTTTAAACTGGTCTTTACCTCTAAAAAAGATTAGTCTCGGTGATCTTGCCTCTCCTTATCTTTCACAGGAAATCTAAAGAAATGTAAATCCGGATTTCTTACACTACTATTAGGACACTGCAAATAATGACACTTAATTCCGCTGGACATAATCACTTTAAAAACAAAATACTAATAATAACTTAATTTAATTGAATTACTTATTTTAAACTATATTAACAGGGAAACACATAGCTGGTGTCAAACGACGAGTAACTAGGAAACAGTTTAAGAAAGGGTCCGTTGTTGACAGGGGTAGTGAGTGAAAGTTGCAAATGTTTGTTTTGCGTGGAGGAAGTGAGAGAGAAATATTTTTTGTACAGTCCGGATCAAAAGGGTCTGGTAGTCAATCTTTGCTGCTAGCGCTCCTGTTGGTGAGTCGCCCAACTATTGTCTTCCAGTCGCTGAAAAGTGTAGACTTTTTCCCTACACCCCTGTGCTTCTTATTGTATTCTGTATTCATTGGTTTCGCTATTCCAAAAATCCATCTATTCCAAACAGAGTTCAGAAAAATATAGATTTTTTTTAACATAAAAACAAGAGAAATTAAAAAAACATACATTTATTGTTATACAAATAAGTTAAATAGAGGCATACATAAAGCCTAAGCTTAATGAAAACGCTTGAAATCAAATTGGAAAAAAAAACTGGTTTTTTCCTTCACATTCTATCCGTTTTGCGGGAAGGAAGCTACGGCAACAATCATCTGGTGAAATGGATACCGGGTCCTTCAGAAAGAAGGAAAGATTAGATACAACAGCTAGGCACTAGTAGTGTTGTTGCTACCTGCCAGTAGCTTTCATCCGTTTTTCTCCTTCGTTTTCTTTATCTCGAAGGAATTTGTTTTTATCGATATTTTTTTAAGATAATGCGGTAGTAACGGACAGACTGCGGGATGACAAACGGACAGTTCGAACAACCTATCCCTTTCGTTCAATTTTTAGAAGAAAACAGAACCAAATAACCCCGGATGATGTACATTATTAGAGCAAGGTCAAGAGCATTTGCCGCGTCAACGTGTGATACGGGTTCAGTTTGAGCGTTCACATCCTCGCTTTCCTCCGAGCCGATGAAAGCTGTATATAGAACTGACACTAGCACATGTCCCCCCACTTAATTTACGCCTTAACAAGTCAATAAGTTGATATTATTCATGAAATCCGCCTATTCTGAATTCCCGCTAAACCAAACAGTGTTTGGTCCCAATTAGTTCGGAATAGCGCGACTCTACTGTACCTTAAAATCATAAATCTCTTATATAAAATGCAATGTCCTGACTGATGATCAACGCAGAGCCGATTCTATTAAAGCTAGAGACTTGAAATTTGGAAGGTACATCCGTCCAATAATGCAGAGGCGTACTAAGAAAGGATTTTGCAAAATTTTGAATTTAAAGGGTAGAAAATGCGAAAATTCATCCCTCCCATAAGCAGCCATATAAAAGATGAAACAGCTGATTCGTATTTATTAATGTGTTATTAATTCCAAACTCTTTCAAAAAAAGTGTGTTGATTTTATAATAATAGGCCTAACCTAAAATTGTGTTAAACCTTTGGTCCAAATAAGCTGTTTTATTTATAATGTGTAACAATAATATAATGTTAAATTGTAATATTAGATGTTTGAATTTTTATATTTCATAGGTTTTAAAGGCCTAACCTAAAATTGTATTAAACTTTTGATTCAAATCAGTTGTTTTATTAATTATGTGTAACAATCATTAGGCCTATGTTGAATTACACGGGATACGAATTACAGGATGTTGAATTACACGGGATACGAATTACAGGCTTTCAAAGTTTCAAATTAAGCAATAGCGAAGCATTGCCGGGTCCACTAGTTAATTATAAAATAAGTCCAGACCAAAAGAAACAGGAATCAACTTACAAAAGCAATATATCACTATAAAACAGTTGTTCACACCGTTTGCTGTGAACACATAAATTTTTGAATAACTTTAGTGTATCTGCACAAAGTAATGAAAAACTTTAGTACTTTTTCATCTTAAATACAAGGCGTAATAGCGATATTTTGGCAACAACTGTAGAAACTTAAATTATTTTGAACAAGAAAAAAAAATGTAAACATATTATATATTGAACAAAAATTTAGTAAACATTGTTTCTAGTACTCGGAACAATAAGAATGATTTAGTAACACAAAGAAATAAGTTTGCAGATTGATCCACATTAAAACAGAATTCATGTATGTTTCTTTTAACCCTTCGGGGGTGGCTTATTTTACGACATGATCCTACGATTTTGCTGAAAGGAGTAATCACGCCATACGACGTTCCTGATTGCCACGGCAACGAGTTTCTATTACGACTCAAACGGTTCGTTATTTCACCACTAGAGTGTAGATATGCACTGTAAAAGTGTCTTTGTAGTAATAGTCGCTACTTTATTGCTCTAGAATGTGCGGGCATGACATTGTGTACACGAAACTGCCACATCGCTTTGTTTGCTTCTTTCTTTTGTTCCGCGGGTTTCTCACTTTTTTGACTACTTTTTTTTAGCTGCTTTGTTTTTTATAATAAATCAATAACTAATTTTTTCTAAATGTTTACTTCTCATTGTTCCTAGTTTGTGAAAAAAAAAATCATGTCATATAAGGTGATTACTTTTACAAAACTCAAACTCGATTTTTCAATAATTTTAAAGCAATAAATGTGCTAAAAATCATTTTAAAGTTGTAAATGTGTTAAAAATGAATATAGTAAACAATATTTAATAATTATAATTTTTAAAAAATTTACTCTGAAAGCATGTCAAAATGTGAGATCTTCCACTCCTATACTTAACAAATGGAATGACCACATCAGCAATATCAGTGCAAAAATTAGCTCAGGTATATTTTTACTGAGAAGTTTGAAGCCATACTGTGGTAGATTGATACTTTTAACAGCCTATTATGGGCTAGTGTATCATTATTTGAACTATGGAGTTCTTCTTTGGGGAAACTCATCAGTTCAGAACATGAAAAAAGTGTTTGTCTTGCAAAAAAGAGCCATAAGGCTTATTGCAGGGCTACATAAAAGACAAAGCTGTAAAAACTATTTCAAGAATTATGGAGTACTTACACTTCTATGTATTTACATACTTGAAGTGTTGCTTTTTTTTAAATTCAAGTGTGATCATGTCCAAAATATGGATATACACAACTACATTACCAGACAAGCTTGTGAGTATCGTGCCAGACAGCACAGGTTAAATTTATAAAGTAAACTTCCCTCACAAGCTGGTGCAAAGTTCATGAATAAGTCTTAGACAATTTCTTTTGTCTGGATCCTTTTACTCGGTGGAAGAGTTTGTGCATCACGACACTATTTTGTGATAGATGTGATCTCTTTTTTTTGCAAAGCGTTTTAACATTTTAAATTATTATCTTATTAACTTAATTTTTTTGTATTTGTGTTGATTATTGTATATTTTGCTCTATTTTTTTGTACTACTTGTTGTTTAATTGTATTTTGTGGATATTGTTCCAGTGTGTTGTGATATGACTTGTTTTATACAATTTATTTTTGTCAAAGAAACCAATAAATGAAATCACGTCATATGACGTGATAACTCCTCAAATGGTTAATATAGACATACATTTTAAAAAATTCATAATTTTTCCAAACAATATGAAACTTACTTCTTAATATTTTGGATGCAATATTTGAATAACCAGTAAGATTATTATAACGTTGACAATCAATATATTCACAAAAATCACTAAAAATAATAAAAAAAACTTAATACATTTCAATTTCTCTCCATATTACAAAAGCAAAGTAGGAAATTGGAGTATATGTCTATTTTTTTAAACAATTAAAAATTATCTACAAAATATGGCAAAATGTCTCAATTATTGGCAGTCTTTAATCATGAACAAAAAGTAAATCGATTTACAAATGTGGACAAATATTTTAAAAAAGATACACAGAAGCATGCACGATCTGTCGCCACCTATAGAATGTGGTGCATTAGGTAAAGGATGTTTTTAATTGATTAGTTTAATTTTTCAAATGAAAATATTTCAAATTTTCTTTATCAACGTTTATTTGCACATTTCTTTTGAGAAAGAATATATTAAAGAGTTTGTCGTAAAACTATTGTAAAATCTTAACTAGAAACAATTTAATAACTCAAACTTTAACTCTTTACGGAGTAAATACATTACGCCAAATTTAAATATAGTAATCAAGTTCCAGAATGTTATGATCAAATATTACAAAAGGAGAGGTGATGTTCTGAAACATCATTTTAAAAGTTTTGCTAACCTAACCACTTTCATTTATTTTTAAGAGACTTTACACAAAATAGTTTTGTTTACATCTGGAATGTCCAAACAGTATCAGGGGAAGGGATTTGTGAGAGTAACACCCATTATTTACAGGAGAGAAGCGTTAGAGATCGCGGTCTGCTGTTTAGAAACAAATGATTCACTGTCTACTTATACAAAACTGTCTTATAACCTATCACCTAGCTAGGTGTTTTGCACTATTTCCTGGGTAAAGTTAAAACCAATCATCTGACTATACGCTAGTAGAATGCCACAGGTGTTTGGACACTATTTTATATTAAAATATGCAGAGTTTTGTACGAATTTGAAGTGGTCGCTATTTATTCTTATTCCATTTTTAGCGAATTGCCATAGGAAAAATGAGCTACTGCAGTGACCTTTATGGTAAGACCCAAGGTCGGGAGTAGCAAATGAGCACCGATCATGGTCCCCAGAACACGTTTTGGGGTGTCATTAAAAATCATATATATATGTATATATGTGTTCGCACTCTAGCGGCTGCATTTTAAGTCCGATTTGGTTCAAATGTTGGTTGCCTATGTCGCTCGGACGAGTTCGTTACCCAAAAAATTCCAACAATCGCAAGCAAGTTTTTTGACCGGAAGTAACTATTTTTTGAGATTTTTTCTACGAGAATGAATTTGTTTTTGAGTTTTTTCTACAAATATAAATGTAGGATGTTATTCTGCACATTTTGTTTTTTTACGCAACCTTATAGCTCGCTTGGTTCCCCCAAAATCGATACCATAGAAGTACCCAGTTCAAAGCCATGTGGTGTATTCTACCGTGGGGTTGGCGTTCGAAGCTTGCAATGCTTTGTGTGTTGAAGATACTCCAAATATGCGGAATGGCGTGCGAACCATTTTGCAGCTATTCAGCACCGTCGTGAATAGACCTATTTCCCAAATTGTTTATTGAAACCCTAAAACATAGGCCTAGAAACTTAATTTTTTAAATTTGCTCAACTCACGTCAGCGGTTCAGCTGCGTGGTCGAATTATTTTTTTTCATGTTGGTCTGTAGGTCGGTGTATTTATGATCAAAGTCAATAAGGTGGGCAGCAAAATTGGATTTTATAGAGTTAAGTTTAGATTTTGGCAAATATTCCTTAAATCTCTCTTACCAGAACCGGTCTGTCCTATGTAATATTTAGTACAACACTAAATAAGGATGTACATGACTATGGTACCCGATTTGGAAGTTACTTACGTCTAGGCCAACATAGGCTCAGTAAGCACAAAAAGCTACCATCACAAGCTGGTGTAGCATTGTTAAATAAATTACCTGAAAGCTTAAAAAATATTGAAAATTATGACATTTTTAAAAAGAGCCTTAGACGACTTTTGTTGTCTGGATCCTTTTACTCGGTGGAGGAGTTTATTGACTGGTAGTATTCCTCAGCTCTTGCATATTCTTGTGGTCGGGTGCGAGCATGTGCTGGAGTTTGTAGGGGACTGAATGTTTCATAAGTTCTGTTGGTACTTTGATTGTTTAAGTTGTTGAATTTAGTCCTGTTTCTGTATTTATTTGTATTGTTGGTTTTACTATTGTTATTATTCTTTTAGAGTTTTATTATTTATAAATTTTTAGGTGCTATATCTGCTATTGTTATTTTGGGTTTATTATGTTATGTATAGGACTAAGCTGTAGTTATTATAATGACGTTGCTATGCACCTTGTGGTGTTTCTGCTATGAATAAATAAATAAATAAGTACAGTCGTCACAAATCAATTTGTAGACTCCAGTAAACTCGGCAAAGTCTTTACTTATAGACTTTCTGATGCAGTTTTGTCTGTAATTTATTGTTTGTATTGTAAGTCACAGTGACATTGTTTCTGGCCAATTCATTGTGCCAAGTATGGTTCAAAACATTACCAAACTCTGTGGAGATAAACTTTTTCTTTGCATCATTACTCCACAGTGCAGGCATTTCTATATTGTTTTTGTTTTCGTTCCTGTGTTTACGAACTATATTATAAATTATGGAACTGGTGTAACCTTTGACACCGCCATATTTTTCAATATCAATACTTCATTATCGAAGTCATCCGCAGAAAGAGGAAGTGACAGAAGCCTATGCACAAAGCCGTGTTATGCTGCCCTTTTGTGGGTTATAGTTTGTGCAGTTTAAATATTGTAACAGTTATTTAATGTTTTGACGACCTCATGTGAGTGATAATTCCAACACCAGATGATGGATGAATGAAATTTATCCGAAACCGTGGTAGAGTTTTTAACCCTAGAACCGGCAGGGTACATTTGTAACGAGTGATTGTATTGAATATTTGACCCACTAAAAATCTTTCAATCTCAAAAAGACAAACACCATTGGAAAGGTAATGTTTCAAACTTTAATTTTTGTATTTACAATTTCTTTCTAAAACTTATATTTACATATGTAATCGTCGTTTAAAAATTGTAGATTTCTGTAAACCTGATTCCACGCGTGGATTCGAATACAATTGTACTGTTATTTCCCACTTATTCAACGTCCCAGACCATCTACAGGAATATTTTGATCAAAAATATAAAGGTACCATGGGATTCATCAAGATTTGATCTATCTAAAGATGCCTTGCAATCAGATGTCACTGCTATACAATTTGAATGACTATAGTAAAATTCACCTCAGAGTGAGGCGGAAGTTCAAGCCTACTGAGGGTCAGCACGGTCGACTGGTTTCCGCTCCACACCTACCTGAATTTTACTTTTTTATAGTAGCATATGCAAACTTTTTTATAACAAGAAAATATAAAAATAAATCACATAACGTTGTGTATCGCGGTCGTCAGTTTATTTTGATACCAAATTTGAAGTAAATCGGTAAATATTGAGTAATTAAATAGTTCTTAGTTACATTAAAAGCTATGCCATTTAATTACTCAACATTTACCGATTTACTTCAAATTTGGTATTAAAATAAACTGACGACCGCGATACACAACGTTATGTGATTTATTTTTATATTTTCTTGTTATAAAAAAAGTTTGCATACGCTACTATAAAAAAGTAAAATTCAGGTAGGTGTGGAGCGGAAACCAGTCGACCGTGCTGACCCTCCGTAGGCTTGAACCTCCGCCTCACTCTGAGTTGAATTTTACTATAAGCTTTCTGTAAACTCTTGCGATTGGACAGTTTTGAAACCAATGAAACAGCACATTTGTCAACTCAGATAACGCCCACAATCCCATAAGTTTTTACAGATTTCTTTATACAATTCTGTAGGGAAAACTTGCAGCTTTCATTCGATATGAACTAAACTGGATATAACCTGTTATACGTTTAGTCAAAGAGCGGTGGAAAGTACAAGGTTTTCGTGAATTACAGCGGTCGAATGGTTCTGTCTGGCCCATTTGATTCCCACGGTAAATCCAAACGGACGTTTTGTTTCCTTTAGACGTACTAAGTTTTATTTGATTAACCTCATTTTGTTATTCAACTAAAGATATTTCAAACACTTTAGTGAACTAAGAAAAGACAAGTATATTGTTCTTTTCTTTGATTTATTCTCTACTCTTTGTTATAATAATATTTCATTTTTGGCCAAATAAAATATTAATAAATTACGTTTTAAGCTAGGCCAAGTTTTGTTAGCACCCTTGTTGGAACATAAAAACTGGCGTAGTCAAAATAAGAAATTTGAAATTGATAAATGTTTTTATACAGTTCTATTTAGAACTAAATTACGAAAGTTTTTTATATTTATGGAAAAAATTGCAAAAACATTTTTACTACTTTTTATGTAGACCTAAAGTTGAACTTTTATTTTTCGTAACTGAACATTTTTTGTTTCTTGAGCTAATAACTTTGTAAATTTTACATCTATCATTTTTGTACTGGCATATACAAATTCTTTGAACCTTTCTCTACAAAAAAGCTATGGAACACTTTAGTAATTCCCAATCTATGGAACAGGAGTCAATGGGCTAAAAAGAGAGATGTTTAGAAGGATAAAGGAGGCTATATGGTCGTGCATTTATAAAGTTTATTTGTGGCTCGGCTTCACGTCGTCTTCTACGAATTCTGCCTAGTTGGCAGACGGGTTCTGTCTCCAAAGCAAACATTATAGATTGGGCTTCCAAAAATTTTGTCTGTCTTCAACTAACTGTTGGTCTTCGAAGAATTTGTAGTATATAGCCTGCCTACAATTTGGCCTTTATGAATCAACTGCAGTGTTCGTGTGTTTTCTAGTACATGTACGTTCAACAGAGTGTCAAGAAGAAAGTATTTAAATGTTTCGGAAAAAGTAGGGTAAAAATGTAACTTTCATGATAGAACAGTTTGTGGTTGTAAAAACAATAAAAATATTATACACAGGTACTGTGTAAACTTTTAAAAGTTGAAAAAAGTTAAGTTGTTGATTAGAAATAAAGAATGCAGTGTCCTAACTTGCTTATTCATTTGACAAATTATTTATCCCTGTAATGTACTGTAATCTCCTAAAATAGTGTAGAAGTACAAACATAGTACAGTATTTGTGTATTGAGGGCTCATTTTTGTTTCTTTAGGGACTAAAGTAAAAAAGGGACAAGACAAAAAGTTACGGCCACCCGATCTGGGGACCTTTTTGGGTAGATGCTTTTTGAGTAGACGGTCAACTCTTCAGCGACAAATGCTGAATTTAAATTATATAACTCACCATGTATCTGTAGGCATCGCACAGTATAAATTGGATTTGGGTCTGCAACCTACCAGTAACAAATACTTCCCAATAACGATTTTTTCGTTTGGATAATGAATTTTGTTAAATATAAGTTGGACTGTACTTAAGATAGTTTCCTTTGCCATCCGAACTTTCTTTGGTTCCAATTTGTTTGTATAAATGATCCTCTACTGCACTTGCTATGCAATAATAAAATTAAGATCTTCTTTATTATGTTTTTACCACTCTTGGCGCAAATTATCTGACACCAAAAACTACAAAGCTTTTCTATGTTTCCGAGGATACTTTTTCGGTTCAAGAACGAAAACAGACTGGGGCTAAGGCGTGACGGTAAAAATACAATAAGAGCAAACATTAGGGTGGTATTATTTTATTTGATGTACAAACTAAAATCAAATTAAACCATTAACAACATTACATAAATGTATTCAAATCATTATTTTCAAAATTCTAAACATTATAACTGATCAAGCAATTTTTCCAATGTTATTAATTGGTCATAGATTATAGTAATTGTATATGTAGCAGACACTTGTTACTTCACTGTACTAACAGTGTCGTTGTTAATTCACATATTTAACACAAGTGATGTCAAACTTATCAGACAGTACTTTAATTTAGTTTAGAATATGTTTGTTCGTGTGTTTTAAAATGACTAGCATAATTTCACTCCTTATCTTTAAAATGGTTTTAAATGTGTATTTTAAAGCCACCTTGTTTTGAACTAGAATATTAACCCTGTAACACTTATATGGGTTTCCTCCATTTAAGGTTTTTTTAATGATACCCCCCAAGGCGGAAGCGGGGGGGGGGGGGGTTAAAGGTTCAAACCCCCCCCAGAAATTACAAAATTTAGTAGTAAAAATTAATAGTAGTTTTAAAAAGTGCAAATTAAATTATAAAATAGATAACACAACAGAGGATCCAGCATTGATAATCACAATGGGATTTCTGCAGTGGGGCACATCAAATGTGATTTAAAATTGCCTAGTTGAGGACAAAAATATTCACACCATTTACACGTGTACGGTTTTCTCAGGTGTGACTCATTACATGTGTTTTAGCCTACCAGGACGAGAACATGAATAATCACACTCATCACACTTATACGACTTTTCTCTATCATGGACAATTAAGTGGGTTTTTAAATTGCTAGCTGTAACACAAGAATATTCACATTCATTGCATTTAAAAGTTTTTTCACCGGTATGTCTTTTAAAATGTGTTTTAAGGTTACTTAGTTCGGAGAAAGAATATCCGCAATGTGTGCATTTAAAAGGTTTTTCCTTAGTATGAATTCTCATATGTCTTTTAAGGGTACTAGGATGAGCACCCGAATACTCGCACTCTTTACATTTATACGGGTTTTTTCCAATATGCTTTCTCAAGTGTGATTCAAGTCTACGCAGTTTATCACAAGAATAATCACACTTATCACATTTAAAAGGGTTTTCTCTAGTATGGCGTTTCATATGTAATTTTAAATCGCTAGCTTCAAAAGAAGAATATATACACTCTTTACATTTAAAAGGCTTTTCTCCAGAATGTCTTTTAAAATGTCTTCTAAAGCTACTCAGCTGGGTAAAAGAGCATCCGCAGAGCGTACATGTAAAAGGTTTTACTCCTGTATGTCCTTTAAAATGTCTTTTAAGGCTACCTAATTGAGAAAAGCACAATTCACACTTTGTACATTTGAAAGGTTTTTCTTTAGTATGAATTCTCGTATGTATTTTAAGGGAACTGGAATTAGCACAAGTTAATTCACACTGCTTGCATTTATAAATGTTTTTACCATCGTGTTTTTTCAAATGTTTTTTGAGGCTGGCTAGTTGAGCACTAGAATATTCACACTTGGCACATTTAAATGGCTTTTCTTTGGCAAGCCTTTTAATTTTACCTTTACGGTCACTTAATTGAACAGACAAAAAATCAGTTTCATCTGACGGTTCTGAAGTACGTAATCCGATATCAATTTTTAAAATATCCAAGCGGGGGGAAGAACTTTCACTATCTAAACCAATATACTGCTTTTTCCCATAATTTGATGACTCTGACCCTGAAAATTGAAATAAATATTTTAAAAATTATTTAGCTAGATAATGGAATGCAAATTATATTTTTGGTTTCTTACCGTCATTGATAAACCACTTCAATCGGTATTACTTTGAAATTGAATACTTTACAAATTAATTATAACGAATATTTGCCATTGTAAACACGTTTGCCTATACCAGGAACCTCTCTTCGACTGAATAGTTACAGTAGGGTCCCGGTAATTCGAGTCTCGATAATCCGAGGTTCCGTATAATTCGAGCCACAAATAGCATTGATTGTGGTAATATGGTTGTAATAGCAGTAAAGTGGTTGTAATATAGAGACTTTAAAACCTAGACTCTCGTTGAACCTATTTTGCAGAATAAAATAGAATGATAAACAAATCAAAGAATGAAAGAAACTCATATAGGATCTTTAAAACCTAGACTCTTGTTGAAACTATTTTGCAGAATAAAATAGAATGATAAGCAAATCAAAGAATGAAAGAAACTCATATAGGATCTTTAAAACCTAGACTCTTGTTGGAACTATTTTGCAGAATAAAATAGAATGATAAACAAATCAAAGAATGAAAGAAACTCATATAGGATCTTTAAAACCTAGACTCTCGTTGGAACTATTTTGCAGAATAAAATAGAACTAGCTGACCCGTGCGAAGCATTCGCATTCTAACTTAATTTAATCCCACTTAATTAAATACATACCGTATATTTAGTATCGCATAGTGCGTATACTATAAGATACTAAATATACAATTAATTAAAAATAGCAATGTAGTGGGTAACGGCAGCTCTCCAGCTGGATATTGTTATCATCAGTGTTGCCAACGCCAGGAAAATATCCCTACAACTTACTTGATCTTACATTATTGTTACTTTCGGATTCATTATTTATTTTTTTTTTTTGTATAATTGAATTTTGTATATGTTTCCGGCGTAGTGATTAAGGAAAGCTTTAAAATGATGTCTCATTCATTTAATTTGATGATGTATTAAGGAAGTTATGGCGTACCGACAAAAAAATGGCCTTGAGAAATAATATATGTGATGATAAACAAATCAAAGAATGAAAGAAACTCATATAGGATCTGTAGATTAATACACTGTAGTTAAAATCATATACAGTGGACGCTGTTCATTACAATGACGGAAAATGTTATAATTTATCTAAAGTCCCAATCATAGGCCTACATATCATGGCAGAAAAAAATGTTATCACTTTTTCTGTCAGAATGACTTAAAATAACTTGGCGCCTAAATGACGCATTACAGAAAGAGCGGTTTACAGTCTACAGACAGTTTGTATACACATGGCGGCTACCAGATCAAACAAATTTAAATTATTGCCTTTGGAGACTTTTACGAGACCTACAATAGAAATTTGACCTTTATTTTCAAGCAAATCAAAATATATATTGATGTCTTAAAACATTTTTTTAAATTCGTACTGGCTAGATAGTTCCTTAAACTGTTTATGCTAATTGTTTGCAATGCCAAGCCATTACGGTTGTGCAAGCATATTTTTAAAAAAAATTTCCAAAATGTAGTAATTATAAACCAATCCAAAAGTGTTGCAAGCTTTTTTGTAAAGAAAGGTTCAAAGAATTCATACATGCAAGTAAAAAGATTGATTGATGTAAAATTTACGAAGTTATTAGCTCAAGAAACAAAAAATGTTCAGTAACGAAAGGAAAAAGTTCAAGTTTAGGCGTACATAAAAAGTAGTAATAATTTTTGTAATTTTTTCAATATGTACAAAAGTTTTGTAATTTAGTTCTAAATAGAACAGTATAAAAATATATATCAATTTCAAATTTCTTAATTTGAAAACACCAGTTCTTACGTTCCTACTACAAGACTGCTATCAAAACTAGGCCTAGTTTGAATAGTAATTTAGGAATATATGCTTTGCCCAAAAATGAAATATTATTTAGCTGCTTAATGAGAGTTGTTACGTAATGTCAAAACATTGTTGTATATGTTACAAATGATATGAAACGTCCGAATAGTAAGTAATACAAACTTGAGTCAATCATATTGCAGGGTGTCTAGCACACTTAAACAAAAAAGTCTTGTATTTTTAAGTTTTCCACGACAAATCAGTTTATTTCCTAACAGCTTCCTTAATGTAAACGTAGATACAATTTAACAATTTCAAAAGTACGCACATAAAACCCATACCCGAATTTAATTTGCACTAATGTTATAGCAGTGATAAATTGTAATTTTATTAATGACAAAAGATTGTGAATGAAATCAATACCCAAATCAAACTTTTGCTAATTTTAGTAATAATCTGCAACATATATCAATTAAAGTCCCAGGCAAAGACCACAAAAGAAAACAGAAACTGCACTAGCTATAAAATAATTAGACCACGCAGCTGAACCGCTGACAGTGAGTTTCCAAAATTAAGTTTATACGTTTTAGGGTTTCTATTAGGGAAATTGATCTACTCAGAAAAGCGCTGAATAGCTGCCTGTGTGTACGAAATATATTAGTCGAAT
>JAGFPH010000515.1:60892-78388 GCA_018207615.1 Philaenus spumarius
AGCGTCAGTTCGCTGTAAGCCTAAGTTGACAGTGTGTTTAGACCAACGAATATTAATAAAATTATTGGAAATAAGGAAGATTCAGTGCGAAATTAAATAAATAGTGTGAGCTTTATAATATCAGCTATCCATAACATTAAATTTAAAAGAGATAAAATAAAAAAATTGACTGTATAAAAGTAACTTTTGTATTCAAATTGAAAGTGATAAATTCAGTGCCACTAACCAGAACTTGGTATATTCTGGACAGCTTATAATTCAACGTTTTAATACACTTCTAAATTATCTGGACATCTTTAAAAATTAAATCAAATTATTAATTGGAAATTTTGTTATAAATTATGTTAAATTCATTCTCTAATGCGTATAAGTAAAATAAAGATTGCTCATGCTGCACGAGTTGCCTGACCCCGAGATCATAAATCCTAAATATAACTTAATATAAACAAATCATCACTTTGTGTATTCATGATTGTATATGCAAATTTCTGAGAAAATTGATAAATACAAAAAAAAAGTTAATCTTGTTGCTCTACGAAAACATATCTGTCTATTTTATTGTAATTTAGATCCAGTAGAATATGATAGAATAAATTTAATAAGGATTATTACATTTTGACGCCCAACTAGTGGGAAATTATTAAGAGAATAAATTATTATAAATTGGCTCCACAACGTGGACTTTAAGAAAAGAAAATAAAGATAGAGATCATTATAATAAACCACTTCAATCGGGATTACTTTGAATGCTTTACAAATGAATTATAACGAATATTTGCCATTGTAAACACATCTGCCTATACCAGGAACCTCTCTTCCGACTGAATAGCTACAGTAGAATGGACCTTCATGAAATTTAATTGGTGATCACTGATCTAAAGTACCGATGATAGGCCTACATATCATGGCAGAAAAAAATGTTATCACTTTTTCTGTCAGAATGACTTAAAATCACTTGGCGCTTAAATGACGCATTACATAAAGAGCGGTTTACAGTCTGCAGACAGTTTGTGTACACATGGCGCCTACCAGATCAAAGAAATTTAATTTATTGCCTTTGGAGACTTTTACGAGACCTGCAATAGAAATTTGACCTTTATTTTCAAGCAAATCAAAATATATATTGATGTCTCAAAACATTTTTTAAAATTCGTACTGGCTAGACACTTAACTCTTAAACTGTGTATGCTAATTGTTTGCAATGCCAAGCCATTACGGTGCTTGTGCAAGCATATTTTAAAAAATTTGCCAAATATAGTAATTATTATAAACCAATCCAAAAGTGTTGCAAGCTTTTTTGTAGAGAAAGGTTCAAAGAATTCATACATGCAAGTAAAAAGATTGATTGGTGTAAAATTTACGAAGTTATTAGCTCAAGAAACAAAAAATGTTCAGTAACGAAAGGAAAAAGTTCAACTTTAGGTGTACATAAAAAGCAATAATAATTTTTTGTAATTTTTTCTATACGAACAAAGATTTTGTAATTTAGTTCTAAATAGAACTGTATAAAAATATATATCAATTTCAAATTTCTTAATTTGAAAACACCAGGTCTTATGTTCCTACTACAAGACTGCTATCAAAACTAGGCCTAGTTTGAATAGTAATTTAGGAATATATGCTTTGCCCAAAAATGAAATATTATTTAGCTGCTTAATGAGAGTTGTTACGTAATGTCAAAACATTGTTGTATATGTTACAAATGATATGAAACGTCCGAATAGAAAACAATACAAACCTGAGTCAACCATATTGCAGGGTGTCTAGCACACTTAAACAAAAAAGTCTTGTACTTTTCAGTTTTCCACGACAAATCAGTTTATTTCCTAACAGCTTCCTTAATGTAAACGTAGATACAATTTAACAATTTCAAAAGTACGCACATAAAACCCATACCCGAATTTAATTTGCACTAATGTTATAGCAGTGATAAATTGTAATTTTATTAATGACAAAAGATTGTGAATGAAATCAATACCCAAATCAAACTTTTGCTAATTTTAGTAATAATCTGCAACATATATCAATTAAAGTCCCAGGCAAAGTCCACAAAAGAAAACAGAAACTGCACTAGCTATAAAATAATTCGACCACGCAGCTGAACCGCTGACATGAATTCAGTGAGTTTCCAAAATTAAGTTTATACGTTTAAGGGTTTCAATCAACTATTAGGGAAATAATTGATCTACTCACAAAAGCGCTGAATAGCTGCCTGTGTGTACGAAATATATTAGTCGAATTTGTTTGCACTTAAGCCTCCAGCTTCGCCTCATGCGCTCCTTCGTTCCACTCGAAGAGAAAAATTTACAAAAAATTACTTTCGGTAAAAATACGTTCTTCAATTGTTCGATTTTTTTGGCTAACAAACTTGGCCGAGTGACGTAGAAAACCAACGTATGTACCAAATTTGGACCAAATCGGACTTACAATATGGCCATTAGAATGCAAACACATATGTATATATAAATTTTAATGAAAAACAAAAACATTTTCTGGGGACCTTTATCGGTGCTCATTTACTACTCCCGATCTTAGGTCTTACCATAAGGGTCACTGCAATAGCTCATCTTTCCTATAGGAATTCGCTAATTAATTAATTGTAAACATAATTTTAATCATTGCCGAAGAAATCAAAACTCAAATGATTTTTGAGCTAATTTTACAAAATATTGGTGTTCAACGTTTTTACAACAATAACACCAAAAGTAAATTTTTAAAAATACTGTCACTATGTTTGCAAATTAAATTGCAATGGTGAAGGCGGGGAAAGAAACCGGTATTCAAATTCAATTTGTGCAATTTTTATAAAATATGACCATGAACGTCAATAAAAGTCTAAGTATGGAACCAATACTTGAATAAAAAATATACAAGAGGATTAAATTACAAAAATATTAGAATTACGTACTTTAAAAAATTAAACTGCCAATAATTGGTACATTTACTTTAGTGGTAATGAGAATAAATCTTGAAGATTTTTAGCTTTTGAATAGTCTAGGAAGCTGATCAATGGCTGATTTCACAAGTATCGAAATGACACCGTCCCGATATCGGCACGATGTTGGCGGTCATGAAAACTAACTTAAGAGTAGATTTGACACTCACCGACATGTTGGTGTCGTGTGTTATTGCAGGAGTAGACATTTCGGCGGACTGCAGGTCCACCGTCTTTACTGGTACGATATCGTCTCAATTTGTTACAGTTGTTTACTAATTTTTATGGTAATTAATCAATAATTTGGCCTACGTAAATCCTAGTTAAATATTTTTGTTAACCAAGTTTCAAATAGTATATAATTTAACCCTTAAAAGCCCTAAGCTAAAATATGGGCTACCGCTCATTTAGAGTTAAAAAAATATATATTTATTTTCTCAATGTTCTTTTTAAATTTTGATTCTTAGGATTAAGTAATAAACACTAAAAAATATTCAACTAATTTTAAACTTGCTTTAAATATATAAAAAAAAATTAAAACTAAATTTAGCAGAATTTACAATTAGTCAAAAACTAAATACATAAAAGCAACACCTACCTATTGTTGTCTAAAAATAAAATAATTACTTACTAAACTAAGAAAAACAAAAACTTATACAAAACTAAAACTTTGGAACGAATACCAGTCAGCTCTCAGTACAAACAAACAAAAAACAGTTGAGTGAAACAGATGCGTCTACAGGCGTAAACCGTGCTGAGAACATTTGCGATACTAGATTAATTAGCACTGGCGAAAGAACACAGATCGATAAGACGACACAGACTTTGCTTATATTTTTTATTTGGTCTAAACATGCTCAAAGAACATCACTCTGCGCTCTATTGGAAGTTTCGTGAACTATGGAATCATCTAAGTATGTATTTGTGCGTTTGCGTTTAAAGACACAATTCAAGGTGCACAATTCAAGGTGGTCCGTGTCTACTGAAAGTTATAATTTATAAAATAAATATTCTTTGGTTTGTGAAAATATTTTTGTCCGTCAGACATGGCATATTACGGCTAATTTTAAATAAATACTGTTATCGCTACCAGGTCGTGTCGGTAAATGTGAAATCAGCCATTACCATATCATGTATTATTACTTACAAACAATTTTGTATTACAACAAAGACAGAACTAATATTTTGTACTTTTTGTACATTTCCGTTGATACTTCAAATATTTAAAATTGATTGTGTACCGGTTAATAGTTAAGTCTAAACTAAAACAATGGCATACTATATAAATCAGCTGATACTGTATTGTTGCAACTTACCAACTCCTCGTGAAGTACTGGGAAGAGCATCTGCTATTGTGTTTTCCTCTTCTGTGTAGTTAGACTCAACTTTCTGAAATATAGAAAGAAAATATTACTCCAATTAACATTAGCTCTTAAACTGTTGGTCAACTGAGGTGTATTTGTCATTTTTCTATAATGCTCTTAACTGCCTACCTGGTTGGCAAGCTTACTTTACAACCAGTGACAGGTATAGGCACTGTGGAACTGCAACACCCTCTACTTACACTTGATATTATCAATAACATTAAATATAACAACGCCCTTTTTTCTTTAATTCTTTCTTTACACTTGCACAATATATAATACTTAAACTTAAGTTCAGTAACCCAGGGGTGCAGAAAAGTTTTAGCACACGAAATTTCCCCAGAACACACTTTTTTCACTAAAAATTTCCCCAAAATTGATCGCTATTAGCTACAGACGCGCCAGATAACACAGACTGTGTATCTATTTCAACATATTTATTGACATTATGTTTTAATAATTATGATTATATTCATTATAAACTCCAATATAAATCTTCAAACAAAATAATAATTACTACTTAATTAACTACGGTGAAATTAAATGTGTACGGTGAAATATCGTCAGATGGTCCCAAAAGGTTTAAAACAAAAAAATACAACTTCATTATTGCTATTTTATTATGTTTAAAAGTAGGAATAATACTTAAGTGGTAAAAACAAAGTTAAATGTTATGTTTAATTAGTTCCAATTCAATTACCGAATTACCTTACTGAAAATATTACGAAACACTATAAATATAATACTTAATAACCCTCACTCCAATTCCTCTTAAACAACACAATAATAAACAATTGCGACGGAAAAAAAATCACTATATAAATTTATCACTATAAACTATATAAATCACTATATAAAGGAAGCTACACACGAGACTCTGAGGGAGAGACAGCACTGTCACCCCTGCAGTGCCGTGACCCTGTTGAGCTGGTGGAAAGTGATTTTTTTAACTCGCAGTTGGTAATGAGCCTATGATTTCAAAATAAACATTTTCAAATTAAAAAATAAAACTGCATTTTCAAGGAAGTTTAAAAGTTTATTTTTCCTCTCCTGTAAAGTTAGCAAATGTGACTTGGATGGTAGCGTTTTTCTATATCAGTTTAGGTACTTACAATATGAACAGTAGGATACAACGCCAAGGGGTCGGGGTCCACTTCTGTGTGTTCAGACCTAAAAACATAAACAAACTTTTAACTCCGTTCTTAATATTCTAAAATAACAATATACTGTATCATAAGTAGGAAATATTTTAAGCGTAGTATTTCCATTCAGCGCTAGAGTGAGAAAAACATATTTGCATCATTTTCACAAACATTTTGATCCGTTACAGTTTTTCTAAATAAATAGCCTGCAACACCAATATTTTTGGAAAATTACATGTATCAAAATAATTTTTTGTAGTTATATACTTTAATAAAGCCCATAAATTTCCATTCAGCACCTGCAAAATTTATAGTAAAATACTTTTTTGGTTTCTGATTACTAGAATATAACAAATATGTTTTCATGAATGGAAAATTGAAATAATCAATTTGTTATAAATATTTTAAATAATTTACAGCAGGCAACAGATGTCTAATTTCATTATTAATACACAGTTTGGTGAAGTTATTGATAAAGACATGTATAGAAAGTGATATTTGTATGAGTGGGAACCGAAGGTTCAAAATTATCTAAAACTATCCAACAGAGTTTACCAGAGTATTAAAAATAGAATATTTTGATTTACGAATACCAATCATTCAATTGTGTTGCTAATAACGTACATCAAATAAATGAACAAAACTTAAATAATTCGACCACGCAGCTGAACCGCTGACGTGAGTTGAGCAAATTTCCAAAATTGAGTTTATAGGCCTATGTTTTAGGGTTTCAACAATTTAGGAAATAGGTCTATTCACGACGGTGCTGAATAGCTGCAAAATGTTTCGCACGCCATTCCGCATATTGGGAGCATTTTCAATACACAAAGCATTGCGTGCTTCGCACGCCAACCCCCGTATTCAATATATCGTCAACACACAAAGCATTGCGTGCTTCGCACACCATTCCGCATATTAGGAATATTTTCAATACACAGAGCATTGAGTGTTTCGCACGCCAACCCTGTATTGAAAGTATTTTCAATATACAATGCATTGCGTGCTTTGCACGCCAACCCCCGTATTGGAAGTATTTTCAACACACAACGCATTGCGTGCTTCGCACGCCAACCCCACAGTAGAATCCACCACATGGCTTTGAACCGGGTACTTCTATGGTATTTTACGTTTTGATTGATTTTGGGGGGAACCAAGCGAGCTATAAGGTCTTGTACAAAAACAAAATGTGCAGAATAACATCCTAGATTTATATTTTTAGAAAAAACTAAAAAAAATTCATTCTCGTAGGAAAAATCTCAAAAAATAAATACTTCCGGTCAAAAAATGTGCTTCCAGTTGTTGGATTTTGGCTAACGAACTCGTCCGAGCGATGTCGACAACCAACATGTATATATATATATGAAATTTAATGACACCCCAAAACGTGTTCTGCAACCATAATCAGTGCTCATTTGCTACTCCCGACCTTAGGTCTTATCATAAGGGCCACTGCAATAGCTAATTTTTCCTAAAAAGTAAATATTAGGTGTCTACTACGTTGTTTTTATACTGTGGACCATTTAAAAGATATAAGATAAAACATGTTTTTTTAAGATGATGGCTTAAACCATCCCCAAAATGGAAAATTATACTCAGAGGCAATCCAAACCCCTTTCCAACAGTAAAATCAACAATAATTTTATTTCGTATGCCTACATACACTTACACCTGGACTATATTCTGAAACTACACTTACTGCTCATCTTCCATCACTTCAGTTTTAACACTGATAAATTCCATCACCCCTGGTTCTTGGCTTTCATCGTTCTCCAATCTGCTAGATTCTTCTTTTACAGCACTATTTGATACATCGCCTTCCAGGGAATTTTCATTCGATGAGGAGGTTTCCTCTTCAATGAACTCAAAATATTCTTCTTTTTCTTGTTTTATCTCTATAGTACCACTATCTGGTAATATTGTATCAATTTCTTGTAATATTGCACTCCTTTCTGGTATTATTGTATCACTTCCTAGCGGATTATCCATGGTTAAAATCTGAAAAAAGACAATGTAAGTTTTACATTAGGTACCTACGACCAACTAAGCCATTTAAAAATACATTATCTGTTGATAATATTATTTGATCAAAACTGATTAGGATTATAAACTGATGGAATAAATCTAGAAAAAAACAACAACAATAGCACATGCACAACCCCCCTCCCACAATTATGACTCTTACTTCTGAAATCTTATGCTTTGGTTTAGTAACTCCACCACCTAAGTCTATCTCCTTAATCCTAAACTATTTGCACAGCTAAACTCATTATAGTTGCACACAGTAAAAAGCTCCAACGTTGGATTAAAATAAAACTTTTAGTAGGCCTACATAAGTTAGAAACATAATTTGATTGACAGACGGTACTTAGCCTAGAAACAAAATGAATTAAATGTAGCATATTTAACCCTGCCACTGTCAGACTACTCAATTTGAGTGGTTGTGGGGGCGTGGCATGTGAAAACGATCAATTTTGACAACTCTACTTGTAATGAATATTTCACCCACTAAAAATTATCCAATCGCAATAAATCAAAAATTGTTGGAAAGGTAATGATCTAAACTTTAATTTTTGTATTTACAAGTTTTTTCTAAAATGTATATTTACATACGTAATCATCGTTGCAGTTTAGTTTTCTGCAACAAACTCGGCTCTCTTCAATTGACCGGATTTCGTCATAAAACACGACGAAGTAACGCATTTTTCTTCTCTTTCTGAAGCCCGCCCAGTACTTCTTCTAAAGTAAACCTAGATATCGTTGGATTCTTCACAATTTCCTCTATCAAATACTGCCATCCAATCAAAAATTGGACAAATAGTTCTAAATTTGTAGGGCGTTTTGTAGACCCTTGCAATTGGTCAGTTTTCCAACCAATAAACAGCGTTATTTATTACACGTTGCCACGGGCAAAAACCCGAAACAAATGGGCTAATTACTAGAATAATTAGGCCTAACATTAAAAGTTGTATATAGAAGCCAATAGGCCTAAATATGTAAATTGATAATTAGTAATAAGTAAAATAACACGTTATAAAGAGATATCAAAGGAAAATTGGGTGTAAGAAGGAAGTAAATAATTTAAAATCATTATTTTATAAATTGCAGGCATAGCCAATATAAAAAGTAATAGTAGCCAAGCGGAGTGAATTATTCTAAGAGAAATCGACAGGATAATTCTTGTCAGGTTTTGTCGAATATTGCAAAACTCTGTCTGTTGCTATGCGCCGTGAAAGAATTCAATGTAAAATTTTAATATATTTTCAAAAATAAAAATAGTAGGTTATTTTAAATGTAATGGGTAGAGGAGAAAAAGATGATAATAATCTAATTAACAGAATTGTTTTAATTAAGAAAGTGAAAAAGTTATAGAGCAAAGACGTAGCAGAAAAAATGCTAAAATTCACAAATTTGAAAATTTCGAAAATCTAAATTGGGGATAAAATAAAGAATAAATAATTAATAATAATTAAATAACAATAAATTAATATAATTAAATATTTTTAAAGAAAAAGGCTCAAAAATAAACATATTAAAATAAATGAATAAATCGGGGGAAATAAGTTTCTACAGAAATAAATATGTATTAAATAAGATGTAGTATATATGTTTTTGTAATACACCATGTGAGAAAAGGGCATAAACCAAAAAGGGGGGTTGCCAAATCCAAAATTCGAGATACACATAGGATAGGCCACAGAACCGTGCCCGATGTGAAGATAGAAGAAAGAAGATCAGTTTTGGACGTTTGGGAACCAGACGAATAAGATAGAACCAAGAAAATTCGAATTTGGACCATTTTGAAGAATTTAAAATTCAAAATTAAGGAAAAACTAGCGAAGGCGATAACTGGAGAACCAGGAACCTTAGAACAACCACTCAAAGGAGGGAGAAAGCAGAAGATGGTCAGGAATCCAATGAGCTGCAGAAATCCAAAATCGGACCATGGGTCACAAAGTTAGAGCATTTTGAAAGTTTTGCATACAAAATTGAATTAAATCCTGTAAGAACCGGCAGTGTTTAAGTAAACAGTACGGAGCGAGCTTGGAGAGATGACGTCATGCAACCACCACCGAGACCAATACAATTACTTATTGCACGGAAAGTTAAATAATTGATTATCTACGAAACTAAAGTGGAGTAATTAAAATGAAGGCGTGGGAATTAAATTAAATAAATAAAAGAAGATTCTACAAGCTAGAAGGACCCTTTAAAGCACCAGAGAAGCGAAGCTGTCAAAAAGAAAAGAGTAAATCTCTTGACTTCGATTTCAAAAGTACACGGTAGAGGGAAGAAAAATTAAATTCAGTTGCGTATTGGTAGTCACCCGAGGACCACGTAGAGATCTGCAGAAGCAGCAAGTCGGTCGGCGAATATCACCAACTCCGGTACAGTTGAGCGGGCCGTAATAAATCGCGATAATTTAAAGAAGAAGGATCCTAAGGGATTGAAGAAAGAAAGCATTCTACATCAAAGAAGAGGAGAGATCCTGAGAGGAAGGAAGAAGAAGATCAAGGACTTCATTCCAAGGCCTAAACCACCGAGGAGGAAAGCTGCGATAAATCATCATTATTTGTGAGTAACAAATAACCAAGCTATATAAATTTTAAATAATATAAAAATAATCCAATAATAAATTTTAAAAATAAATAATATTAAAATTAACAGTAAATTCAGGGGAAAGTGTAAAAGTAAAATCATTCAGGAATATTCCCTATTCTCACAATGGTATAAAAGCGTTTCAATATAAGTGTCAAAAATATCATATGTGTAAATATCTATCCTATACTTGTTTGAAATTTTAATGACTTGAGAAAGATAATTAATTTGTTTTTGTTTTTGAAATTAAAAAAGTTTAGTTTTCAAGTTTTCATTTCTTTTTATTTATAAATTAAATACCCTATACCATAAGTTAATCAGTGCTCTAAAATAAGATAGTGAATAAGGTTTATTATTTCTTGTGTGTGACCAAATAACTTCAAACGACACGACCCAGAGAGGGAGTCTGACTAGAGCTAGTATTTTTTATCTAAAGTGTATTTATTACAAACCAATCTTTTAAGATTTAGGAAAGTTAGCGTATTTCCTATTTCTTGTCCACGTATACGCGCAAAGTTATTAAGGGCAAACTCAAATTAAAAGTTTTATTAAACGATTGTGCGCGTGTGCGGCGTGGCAACGTGTTATCTGTGTGACCTCAATCGTTTGTTAGAGATATTTTGGTATCTTTGTAAACATAATGCTTCAAGCTAACTTTCTCTGTAAACCAAATATGCTATATTTGAACAGTTTATTGTGTAGGACCATGGGAAAGTGACTGCTAATACGGTCTCATCTAAGGTTTGAATATGATCCCTAACGGCTTTTTATAACATGGGTAAACATAGGAGTTTGCGCGCGCATCCTGTATAGCTTGAACAGGCGAGAGATTTCTACATTTTTTCTCACTTTTGTTATTCAAATAAATCTAAGTCAAACACTTTTAGTAAAAGATAATTTACAAGCATACGGTTCAATTCTTTGATTTATTCTCTACACTTTGTTATAATAATATTTCATTTTTGGGTAAAACAAATATTCCTAAATTACGTTTGAAACTAGGCCTACTTTTGTTAGCAGTTGTGTAGGTGGAACATAAAAACTGGTGTTTTCAAAATAAGAAATTTGAAATTGATAAATGTTTTCATACAGTTCTATTTAGAACTAAATTATGAAACTTTTTTACGCTTACGAAAAAAATACAAAAAATGTTTACTACTTGTTATGTAGGCCTAAAATTGAACATTTTCCTTTCGTTACTGAACATTTTTTGTTTCTTGAGCTAATAACTTTTACAATTTTACATCAATAAATTTTTTAATTGCATATATGAATTCTTTGAACCTTTCTCTACAAAAAAGGTACAGAACACTTTTGGATTGGTGTACAATTACTATATTTGGCGAATTTTTGAATTTATGCTTGCACACGCACCGAAATAATTTGGCGTTGCAAAACACTAACATGGACAGTTGTAGGGTTAAAATTGATAAAGTCTGAATTATACTATCCCAAAGTTGTTAAAAGTGACACAGAAAAATCAGATAAAATAACAAATTTATTGCAATCAAAGAGCTGCACATAAAGAAGTACATGAAAAGGTTTGGGTTCAAGAAACTTGTACTGTGTTAAAGGGCAATAAAAAACAAACCTAGATTGCAAAAGTAGTATATTTTGTAAGTGTTGGTAATAGACAGTACATAAGAAATGATATGTTTATCAATTGAAAATAACATTTTTATCATACTGCATTATAAACTGATGTTTTTAATGCATGCGCTACGTTCGTAAAATTACTGTTTAATGTAGTAATTCACTACTTGCTCGAAAAGTCGGCTGATTCAATAAACCGATTAGTAAAATATTTAAAACCTTCTTTATAACAGATATGTGTTGTAACCATCGATGTATAAACACACTGGATCGCTGGCTGCATGTATTGAATGCGGTCCAGCCGGCCTAGTCGCTCCCCCCACCACCGGTGGGACAGCAAAAACACGTAAAGCATTCACAGGTAATGCAAAGCCCACAAAAGTTTTAATTTATTTCACTCAGCTTCAACAACGGCACCAAACATTACTTGTAAAATAATAATTGTAATTTCTAAACATTTAATTGCTATACAGTATGTAACGCTTATTTTTATACTAAACTAGCTGACCCGTACGGCGTTTCCCGTGGTGGTTGGTATTTTCAGTCTTTTTAACGTAATTGTATTCTTTTTAAGTGTTCAGTCAGTGAGTGGTATTTGGCTTATATATATATATATATAGATCTTAAATAATAAAAGCACTATTGTCATAATAATAAAAGATGACAAAAATTATGATTTTAGTAACTTTGATCCCCCCAAACCCCTCCTAAAATTTCAAAATTTTTCATACCCTTTCTTAGTGGGCACCTATGGCCCTAGAGGAAGCTACATACCAAATTTCATTCCAATCCGTTCGGTAGTTTTGATGAAATCGTGATTTAATAACTTTGATCCCCCCAAAATTTCGAATTTTTTTAAACCCTTTCTTGGCGAGCGCCTATGGCCCTACAGGAAGCTACATACCAAATTTCATTCGAATCTGTTCGGTAATTTTGGAGAAATAGTGATTTAGTAATTTTTACCCCCCAAACCCCCTAATATTTCCAAATTTTTTAAACCCGTTTTTAGTGAACACTTATGGCCCTAGAGGAAGCTACATACCAAATTTCATTCCAATCCGTTCGGTAGTTTTGAAAAAATCGTGATTTAGTAACCTTGATCCCCCAAACCCCCGCTAAAATTTCGAATTTTTTCAAACCCTTTCTTAGTAAGCACCTATGGCCCTAAAGGAAGCTACATACCAAATTTCATTTCAATCCGTTCGGTAGTTTTTGAGAAATCGTGATGAGTGAGTGGTATTTCGCTTTTATATATATAGGTTAACAGTTTGTGTTTAAACTATTATTATTGTTGTTGGATAAGGATAAGGAAAAGTTTATTGACAAATAAACTGAACCAACACCATAATGAAAAACATGATCTGTATTAGCGTTTTAAACTATATTTTATTTACATAAAAGTATACCTATACATTACAATTTAAACATTGTTAAATAAAACAAGTTTAGCTCGCAATGTTTTTTCTTTTGATATACTATAACACATTATTTTGTTAAAAAATAGTGCTATCAATTTTATTCGTGACTCTCTTCCCAGCTTTGTGGCTGCAAAATACATTTCCAACCAAAGCCCTACATGCTAAGGTAATCAGACGAGTAGTGCTCAAACTACTCCCTTCTTTAGAAGCTAAACTGCTAACTTGGTTGCACATAAACTTAACTACTTTTAATATCCGTGAAATGTGTGTAGGTACTGTAATCATTAATATCAGCTATTAGTAACCTACTACATTCTTCACAAGTTAGCTTAGAATCAATTTTTCTATCTATGAAACCACACATATAATACAGTACATTTGTTTTATAATAAGAGTTTTCACAACTATCTATAATCAATTTCCTCATTGTCATTGGTTTCATCTTCCACTAACTGGGATACATTACTAAAATTAGTGACAGCATTTTGATGGTTGGTATCAAAGGTCAAACAGTTGCTTCCATCGGCAGCTTGAACACTGTTTCCGAACATAAGTTTTCTTAAGGCCCACTGGAATTGCTTCACAATTGGATTATTATTATTTCCTCCTCGAGAAATAATACAAGAAAATAGCAATTCCAGGTGACCTTGAGAAAACTTGTATGTCAAAACATATTTAAAATCGAGATCCACTAGTAACCTTTCACTTAATATTTTAACGGTGTTCAGATCAGTAATAAAACCAAGAGCAAATGTTTTTCTTGATTGTTTTAGAACTGGAACTTTTTCAACGTACAGATTGCTCAGGTATTTCAAACATTTCTCAATCATGTTGTTGGCATACTTTAAGTTTGCTTTGTTCATTGGACCCTTAAAGTGTTTACCAAATGGATCCCTGCTGTTGAGAAAATCAAAAAGTTGGTCGATAATGCGAATGAACTCTACAGTAGGTTATACACCCTATACAATCAGGGTGTTTTTTCAATAAAAATTCAAGGGCATCAGCGACGCTAGAGCTCAGAGTTTGAGCTGCTATCTTTACGTTCATTTTTCTGTTTCTATAGAAAATATGCTTATCTGACAGTTTGTTTGCAAATTTTAACACCTCTTCATTTTGCATTACATTTAATCTTTGAACGTATTAACCCTACAACTGGCAATGTTAAAGCTAAAATTGGCCAGCCCGTTTTTAGCGTTTTGCAAGCATATTTTTAAAAAATTGCCAAAAATAGTAAATGAACCCCAATCCAAAAATGTACAGTAGCTTTTTTGTAGAAGAAACTTCAAAGAATTCAAATATGCCACTAAAAATTAGTTTCTTTTAGAAATTGTAAAAGTTATTAGATCAAGAAACAAAAAATGTTTAGTAACGAAAGGACAAAGTTCAACTTAAGGCCTACATAACAAGTAGTAAACATTTGTTGTATTTTTTCGTAAGCGAAAAAAAGTTTTGTAATTTAGTTCTAAATAGAACTGTATAAAAACATTTATCAATTTCAAATTTCTTATTTTGAAAAAAACTGTTTTTATGTTCCAAGTACACGACTGCTAACAAACCTAGGCTTAGATTGAAACGTAATTTACTAATATATGCTTTGCCCAAAAATGAAATATTATTATAACAAAGTGTAGAGGATAAATCAAAGAAAAGAACGGTATAATTGTTTTTCCTTAGTTCACAAAAGTATTTGAGTTATCTTTATTTAAATAACAAAATGACATGAATCAAATGACATTTTGCCGTCTTACAAGAAGGGTGCTTTGAATTAAGTGGAAACGAGTCGGAGCAAGCGGTCACAACAGATCGCTCTAATCATGTACTTTTCTCTACTGTTTAGACAAACAAAAAAACTGGTTTATTGTAGTTTAGTTCCCACCGTTAAAAAGGTCAGTCTTTTCTCTACAAAATGGTGTAAAACCATCTGTCAAAACATTTGATAGAGTAGGCGTATTTTCTGTTGACAAATGGGCTGTTTCATTGGTTGAAAACCTGTCCAATCGCAATGGTTTACAGACATTCTAGGAATAAATCGAGTAAAATAGTGAAATCTGATTGGAAGACACCATTAGAAAGATAAACTCTTGAAGAATCCAATGGTAGCTTTATAATCTCGATATAAATACTTCAGTAGGGGGATTTCAACGTTGAAGAAGTGGGAAATAACAGTACAATTTTATGCAGATTCGCCCGCGGAAATAGCTGTAACACAATATGCATATTTTAAAACGATGATTACGTATGTAAATATACGTTTTACGAAAAAGTTGTAAATACAAAAATTAAAGTTTAATTCATTTCCTTTCCAATGGTGCCAGTTTTATTACGATTGGATTATTGTAAGTGGGTTAAATTATCGATTATGCAAATTCTTGCTAAGGTTCGAGCGGGTTGCATTTGCGCCCGAGAGACTGCAGTCTGCCACTTTGAGGGTTAAATGTTACATGAAAGTAAGGCTTTTCTGGTATTTGGCATCCAAGTTTTTTCATTGCTGTAATGTCATTGCTTGTTCCATCAAATGTAACATTATAGACGTGTATTCCTACTTCAAATATCTTTAATATGCAAATCTTAACTAGTTTTGACAACACTTCAGAGGTTATTTTGACAATGAAAAAGTAACCTCTTAACCTTTTGCGCTCCTTAGACGAACTCAGTCCGACATCGCTAATTTGCCGTTGCGCTCCATATTTGTTTTATTTGTATGACCTAATATATTCAAAATAGGCCTACTCAATAAAACAATGTTATTAAACCTCAAGACTATTTTTTAAATTATTTATCGTAGTCACATTTAGTGTAATAAAGTATTTTAAAAACTCTATTATTCTCATTTTTAATTTCATTACAAAACAAAATAATCGATTGATTTGTCTGACCGATTATATTCAAAATAGGCCTACTCAATGAAACATTTTTTATTTAATCTTTTTAAAAAAATTTCCTTATTCTCTGGTTTATTCCGAACAAAATGATATATAATAAGTTATGTTTACTATTTATAGTAATTTTTTGGTGAATTTACAAAATTAATTCTGCAAACAGTACTATTTTAATTGGATCTGGTGGAGCAGCCAAGTGTCAAATAAATAGAGAGCAAAAGGTTAATGCGACTACTTGAAAAACTAAAGCCTCAGTGGCCCATGTCTCAGAATCTTCTGTTTGTAAGTCATTTCCTAAGTTAACATATCCAAAATTCTCACATCGAGTATGATCATAAATAATTTGTTTGCGTATGCTCATAGCATCAAACACTACATTTACAAGTTTTAAAACGGGGTTTGTAACAAAATTATCCTTTAAATACAGAAAAACCTCCTGTAAAAATCCAGGAGAGCATTTAAAATCCATTTCCTTAACATCGAAGGATTTGGCAAAGATAAGGTTTTACTTCTCAGAAATGTGTACACTTTAGGGGAGTAGAAATATAGCGTTAGGGCAAACTCCTTCATTTTTTCTGAATATGTCTGTTTAAACTTATTTACATTCTTATTATTTAAACTATTTACAATTAAGTGTAATGGGAAACCAGAAAATGTCTCCTCTACAAACTTTAACAATTTTTCAGGGGCCTTAACTTTTTTTTCTTAAAATTACAATTACTTTATTTTCGTATCTCTCCTATTCAGACGCAGCTGGAGAATTTTAATCTTTCGTCGGAGTGAAGTCTTTGTGGGCGTTGCTGGCGCCTAGAAAGCAAGGAAATATTGTATTTACCGAGAAATCACATTTCATGATACATTCAATGAAAAATTGTGTTATTAAAATGTAATTTTTATTTACAAAATTTATTAGGATTAGACTTTAAAAGTTCAAATTAGTCTGTAATTGAAATATATTTTTTTTACGAGAAACTTATCCGTTTCTGCTCCAAAACGGCATTGGTTATTTCACACCTGTCAGCGCTCGTACTGGGTGTTTGTGTTGCAGTTTCTATTGGTGATGGATATACTGTGTTTGATGGGCTTTCTTGCACAGTGGCCTAAAAAGAACATATGACTTGAGTATTGGGAAACCGTTAATACTGTAGTAACAATCAAAGACAGTTCAGACGATTTTTAATTCCCTCAGTACGGTTACTGTCCAATTCAATACAGAATATTATTACTGGTATGCAAAAAGTACTCCTACCACATAAACAATTAGTTTTAAATAACATTATTTATTACCTGTTTTTTTGTAAGTGGTCTCCTCTTTTTTGGTGGTGGACCGGCAAGATGTGATGTAAAATCAAATAAAGTTGGAACTGCTCCAGGATTTAGCAACTCGAAATTGCAGTTTGGCCTTATTTGAAATTGATCCTGGGAAAAGTGCTTACTGCATATCCTAGAATATATTGACGGAGTAAAGTTTTTCCTCTTAGTAGCAATAACCCATTTCTTCTGAAGCTCTGGATCTTGTGGGAATCTGTAAAAGATCAAGAAACTATTGTCAGTAGAAGCAAAAATAAT
>JAGFPH010000515.1:87212-100235 GCA_018207615.1 Philaenus spumarius
AGACCCACAATTTGAGCGTACTGTAACTCGAACTGGCACACAAGAGACCGTTTGAACAAATCGTCGTTGTTTCCCCTCTACAGTACTGTACTGTATTTCTTAGTTTGACTGCTCATTGTGTCATGCAATCAGTGACCTTGGCAGTACTGTGTTGTAAACACTGCATCTGTTTACGCTTAGCAGTCTCGTGGATAAGAGTTTGTGTTTACTGTACATTTAAAATACTGTAGTGTACAGCACTGTACTGTACTTTTAAAGTGCTGTGTACATGTAGTGTGGATGAGTCGTTTTAAATGTAGCCGACAAACTCAAAGTACTGTAATAATTTTTCTCATATTTTATGTAAATATCAATTATCCGGATTATCGATTTTACGGACAAGGTGATTCCCAATTAATCGGGATAATCGATGCTATACTGTATTTGAGTTATTCTGGTGGCCATCCTGGTGTCGGATATTTTGTGAAATCGGAAACAGTTGCATGTAAATAATTGTTATTTAAATTCAATGGGAGCTTGTGGTGTTTTATTTGTGTTGCGACGACCATTTAATGGTGCACAATTCTACGTGTTTCCATATTATGTTACCTCGTGTCCACCGCTATGTGGATAAACAAAATTTTACTCAACCTTTGATAATTGAAAGTGATGAGATGAATTTTCTAAGAAGTGCAAACTTGTCACGAAACAGATTTGGGTCAATCCTGTTTACAAGATAGTAAAACTGAAAATGTATTTATCCTATACTCTAATACGAGCAATGTCTGTTTGTTTGTACGTTACGAGCAATCTCGAGATCGGCGGAAGGATTTTGCTGAAAGTTTGGGATTAGAGGCTTTTGGGTCTAAAAGATCGATTGGTGAAAACCACTACCTCAGGAAAACTCGTATTTTTCTAAACAACTCATTTGAAAATTTTTAACATTGGGCTTATGGAGTTTTAAATCATTACATTATGTTTATTGACTATAATAATAACAGAAATCAGCTGTTTCCTATGATATTTCCATTATCAGTTGGTTTCAACACCAAACGTAGCTGAAACATTATTTTTGTCCTGTTATTAACCGTTCTAAAACCCTTTTCACCAGTTTCTGAATTATTTCTATTTCTATAAAGGTAATATAAATTATCTCATGATTATAATTATTATTTGTTAATATGTGATTCGTATTTGCATACATTTTCCTAAAAAAAAGTACTGAGCGATGCTCAGTCACCCAGGTACTTATTGTAAAATAATAAACTATAATCAGACATTCCAAATTTTTTTTTTACAATTTTTAACAACATGTTAGATGTAAAACTTATCACTTTGTTCATCCCTTTGTTCTGTTTATTGTTCCTCAAATATTCCTCACCCATTTTCTTGATTGCTTTTGGTTTATTACTCAAACCTCAGTTGTCTCTGTTTTACTTGTTCATCAAAAACCTCTCAAATATGTTTACCTTTAATCCTCGCCCGTTTTCTTGATTGATCTTACACATTGTCTAGCTGGCTTGGATTTTAGGAAAATCGAGAATTGGGCCTACACTTGAATTTGTGGTGTCGGAAAAGCAGTAACTAACCAAAAAACAAAAACCGTCGGAAATTAGGTTTTTTTTTTTGCTATTTAAGAAACGGGATAAAAACCAACCTGAACTTTAAAACACCGAAAATAGAAATAATCCAAATCCCTTCGTGGGAACTATAAATTGATCGCCATTATTTTTCAAGTATCTGTATAGAATGAAATTTTCTTTAAAAACAGTTCGCTGATGACCCAAATTTGATTTTGATTATTTGTTAAAATATCGGAATTGAATAAAACGCCCCCGTTATAAAATCGATTGTACTTATTTTGAGAAACGACCAAAATTAATCGTGGCACTGCGGTAACGCAAAATGATTACCAATAATTTATAAAATATTGGAATTAAATCGCAATCTTCGGCTTTATGAACGATCGCTGCGGTTGCTGTAACTTGATTTATATTGCGAAATTTTGTCCTTTAAAACCACTCTTTTAAAATCGTTCTTATTTTAAGTATTGAAATATGAAACTTGCAAAGATAATTATGATGTTACTGTAATTCGTATTAAATAGCAATCGGGCTTTTAAAAACAAATTTGCGGTATTATAATTTGATAATGCTTGTTTTGGGAAATATCATAATTAAAACTTAATGTTGCAATAACTGGATTTCAATTTGTTTTATGAATATTTAGAATTATAAGAAATTTGTGGGGCTGCTGTAACTTGAATTTGATCCGGCCTACTTGATGAAATATCAAAAATAATTCGCTATGTCTGTGTTTAAAAAATTACTCGTTAATTTTGTTAATTGGAATTAGATTGCCATTTGTCGTTAGCAATGATCACGGCAATTATGATAACTCAACATAAAATGCACTCTTGCCGAAGCGTGCTTTCAACAGAAATTACTTGTGTTATTGTGCTTATGCACATTTATAACTCCTCAAATATATCATCTTTCATTCATCTAGTTTCATACTAGCCTACAACCTTTCGGCACTTAATGTTATTTAATGTCCATCAAAAATCTCTTAGTTGTCTCCTTTTATTTTTCAAACATTTTACGTTCATTCTCTTGATACAACTCCCCTTTTTCTCCATTGATTCCTCAAACATTCCTCGTCCATTTTGTATCCAATTCCTCCGGTATTGGTATTTCATTCAACAATTCTGATGTTGATATTGTTTTGAATTGATTCTATTTTCCAGATTCTTGCACTGCGGGGGTGTACATCACTGATGCTGTTCTAAGGCTGTTTTATATATATATATATATATTTTTTTTTAGATTGAATTCAATATACAATATGTTTAAATGTCACAATTTATTGTGAAATTTTTATGTTTCCTCTGTTGTCAAACTGTCCTATCTAGGTACTTAAGTTAAGATAAATGTAGGCCTATATTTAGAGAGAATTGGTTTATTTATATTTCTTTATTACATAAATCATGTGTTCATCAAAGTTTTTAAACAGTTTGTATTTTGAAACAGTTGAAATGAGGAACAAAATTTGTGTATAAATAAAGTTAAAAGATTGACTGGAAAATGCTATAATATACATTCACCCTTGTATATTCCCTTCCTGTGCTTTTATACTTGCATGTGGTTAATCTACAACAAAAAATTTATTTTAGACTAATTTTACCTTTTCAATGGTTCAAAAAGCATCGACAGACTATTGGAACACTGAAAAAGTGATTCGTCTTAATCAATTTAAATGAAGAGAACCCGGTAGTAGAACAGTTATAATGAATTTTAATTTTGGTACAATACATCTTTTTTCTCATCTGTTAGGTGAGAATTTGATTATTGAAATGTTGCGAACATCAGCTGGTTGCACGTTGAGCACATTTTCTGTGAAAGAAAATTTACCATCGCAGATATTAAAATAGCGGCTTGAAGAAGTGCACTTTGCCATTGCTGTTTAATCGCTTCTTCTTTTTAGGCGGGCGGTCCAAACCTACACACACGACTTTTATAAAGTAACAATTGTTTTTTGAAATTTATTTCCATGAGAAATTAGATGTACTTCCATCAGGGTGTCTTCTGAAACAAAGGTAATGAATTCCGTAGGTCAGTAACAAAAATGACTAGAAACACAAAAATTATATTTTTAGAACGGGTTGCGAATTTGGACTTAACTAATATTCGACTTTGCAAAACTTACTTTTGTAAAATTTGTTAACGTTTTCTCGTTTGTCTCCTATGTAGTGACGTAGATATTTTATTTTCATTCTGTGTTGGGAACATAACAAAAGTAATGGTGTTCCTCTTTACCTATTACAGTAAAACCCCGGTTTTAAATTTACCCGTGATTTACAATTTTTACGGCAAGCTCTTTCGTGTTATTAATTCTTTCAATTATCACACGTCCCTCAGGTTCAAAACTGCGTTCATTTTATTTTTATCCTCGGACTTTCGCCGCTGTATTTTTAATTACGTTTTAGAGAAAAACTAGCGCAAACTGTATGCGGCCATCATTTTCTTTCGCGGACATTCGCTGCTGTATATTAAATAGTGTTTTACCGCTGGCATTTCGCTGAAATTACCATAAATAGTCAGGTGTTGTATTCTTTCGCGGACATTCACCAGTTGCTTATATGCGCAAATAACCTGAAAATATATATCTGTTCGATATCCGTTTGGAACAAAACCAAATGACCGAAGAGAGAATTAACAGTGATTTTGCTGTCGAATGTGTAAATGCAAATATTTACTCTGAGTGGTGAATCTTCCCTGTGCGCAATGAATGAGCTTTACTTGGAATTAAAATCTAGAAATCAGGACAATATTCCTAACTACAGGTATTTGTTGCATGCTGTAAAATGTGTTTGTGATGTTTACATTAATTAGGTTTACTATTAAGTTGTTAGTTAAATGATATTACATATGCTCGGTGTTAGGCGTGTGAGTAACGCAAATTAAGATGCTAAAGCAAGCAGTGGAAGCAAGAGAAAGATTAATTTTACTTTCTCACTATTCTATAGTATAGAGAAAGTATAGTGATCGCAAAAAAAATCGATGTTGAGATTTTTGAGAAAATATCCGTTTTGGGATCCCCTGAGTCCAAAAAAGTGGTTTTTACAAAATGTCTGTATGTATACGAAGCTAGAGAGAAAACTATTCGATCGATTTCAAACAAATTTGCACCAGACATGTCAAGAGGCCTGTATAGATGCATGAAAAATGGATTTGAAAAACAACCCCCTTTTTGGCAAAAAAAATCAGTTATTATTTTTTTATAAAAAAACGGCTCTAACGATTTTGATAAAATTTGGCTTATTTGTAACCTTTTATGTACCGCATCTTTCTAAAAATTCTCGTTTAGCTAACAATAATAATTGATTTTTGGGGGTTTTTGGCCATAAAGGGGGTTGTTTTTCAAAACCTTTTTTCGTGCATATATACAGGCGTAATTGAAGTGTTTGATGCTAATTTGTTCGAAATCGATCGAATAGTTTTCTCTCTAGATAATAATATTTATTAGTTATCTCCTACTTTAATAAATCACCCCACCTACAGTTATGAAGTCACAGTGAATCTGTGTAATAATTTAAATATGTTTGTGAGGAAGTATGTGCCAGTTCCTGGTACCATTTATTTAATTAGTAAGTTTAGCACCCTAACCACATCACTAGGAATAATGGAAGGAATTCATTAACCTTGAATCAATGATATATTCACAAATATGTATAATTCCAATGATTTCAAATTGGTTGTAAAACATATAACTTTACTTGCAATAATGATTTAAATGAACTTTACCTTTTTTGAATTTAAACAAAATAAAATGAATATTTAAATTATTACAAGAAATCAAACAAGACAAAATTTTACAATTCAACACAAATAACTTAAGTAATTTAGTAGTGTTTTTATAATCCTTTAAGAAAAAGAAAAGTGTTCTGCGTGTGCGAGTTTCAAACCTACAAAACTACAGTCTGACCTGTTGTTGGTAGCAATGTAACTTCTGAGCTATGATCGTGTTATGCGTGGGCTTAAACAGAATAGATTATTTAAAGTTATTAGAAAATTGTAAGTTTAATAAAAACATTAAAACTGTTTGATAATGTGCAATCTCTAATCTTGCGTATATAGCTAGAACGCGCACAATTATACTACCTTAACAAATGCTCAGCTTTTAGCTAGAACACCAAATCCAATCTGAACAAAGCTGCTCACTCGTTGGAACAGCTGTCCAAATGGGATTTATCTGTTTGCTCTATTGAGCAGAGTACTTAGATTAGGCTTACTTGAGTCTGTAGATAGTAATCTTTCTGCATGGTCCTGTAAAGTTGGTTTAGATAAGAAATATCATGCCTGTTTACACTTACATGAACACTCGGCAAACAATTTACTTTGAATAATATAGATACAGATACCGGCGCGAATGCTGGCACTTGAGCAAACCGCTACTAACCTGACTAAAAACATCAGTACCCGGTACATCTCTGTTAACATGTTCACTGCTAAGGACGCACATGTGAGCTTGACACTGAACACTATGAGAAAGGGCCGACGCACAGTGCATTTTCAATACACAATGCATTGCGTGCTTCGCACGCCAACCCTCGTTTTGGGAGTATTCTCAAAACACAATGCATTGCGGTGTGGGAAAATTGTTTTTTTCTCCACTTACACCCTTTCCCCACACTCCCGGCCCATCGCACCAGGGCGAGGTCAAGTGCCAGGATTCATGCCGATATCTGTACTTAAAAAACAACATATACTGGACATTGCTGGAGGAAGAAATAGAAGCCATCGGAGTCGACGACACATGCCTGTTATTAGTATACATTATATACTAAAAAGCAACAAAATTAAATTATTTTAGTTGGCTAAATGACAAAAAACCTTTTCCTTAAATAAATTAAACAAAGCCTCTTGCTTCGCCTACTCTTTCCTTCCTCCATAAAAGTGTAGATTTGTTCATAAGCTTAATAGTAAGATAGAAAATTGTAATAATTTAAAAATTTTTGTATCAAATTATAAGTTCACTATATAAACAAGTATTAAGAGTCACAAAGACAAATGGGAAAGATTAAACAATAGCGGAGTTTACAAAATTTCATCTGGAGATTGTAGTTGTGAATATGTAGGACAATCAGGTAGGTCCATTAATACTAGAATTAAGGAACACATTAGTAGCTGGAAGTGTGGTAAATCTAATTCCAATTTTGCCAATCATTTATTGGAAACTGGACATACATTTAATCCAAAAACAAATGTAAAGTTATTACATATGGAAGAAAAAAGTAGGAAATTAAATAATCTAGAATGTCTGGAAATAAATAGATCTGTTTAAAAAAATCATACTGCTAACTTAAATGACCAAATTTGTCTCAATTCATCCCCCTTGTTAAAACCCATTATGTAACCACACCTTGGCCTTGCTTTGTTTACGTAGGCCACATTCCATTTGCCCATCCTGGTCAGTTCCATTGTCACTCCCACTCCTACTTTTGTGTGTATGTTAGTTTTAAGATACTTGCTGTATTTCAATTTAGTAGCCTGATGATGCCTAACGGTGAAACACATCTTGTTGCTCAGTAATAAATTATAATTGTGAAATTTACCATTTGGTTATTTCTATCCCATATTATGGAGTTTCACCAAGTACCAACTGTTTTTACCTTAAATTCTATGTTTAATAGTTTGATGAGTAGTAACGTTTAATAATACAGTTTTATCTTCGTGTCTCATTACAAAAAAGATTTTCTTTGATGAGAAACCAAAATACTGTTTTTCTTAATGTCTCAAAATCTACCTCTAAGGTTGTGTGGCGCGGCTCTTGTTCAGTTCACCCCTGCGGTGCCCTGGCGATGGTGTGACTCTCTTTTCGGGTGTGGTGTCGGTCCTATTGCAGACACTCTCAGGATGGTTATGGTGTAGGAAGGTTCTTCAAATAAGGCGGTAAATGAGTAGTGGATTTAACATCTTTTATTAAATCAACTTTTTCTCTGCTGGTCCCGTACTACATTAAACTAACACATGCGGACGCGTTCACTCCCATACTAGCTTAACATCTTGTTGGTTCTTCCCAACTAGCGCCCCCCCCCCCCCCTTAGTTTAACCATAAACTGTGATCTCAACAAACCAATATACCATGTCCGCTGTTAGTGGACCCTTTATTCATATAACCCCATAGTTACTAATTAATATAATTATTACTACAAGGTGGAATGGTACCTGCCAGTTGAAATTCAGCTTAATAAAAGTAAAACGTAGAAAAGGAACTAACTTTTATTGACACAGAACACTGCAGAAGAGAAAGCTGTCATCGTTAATAGGCCAAATAATTTTAATCCTAAAATTAATTGCAATTCCATTATTGAGGTTATCTGGAAAACTCTGCCGATAATAGTTTTTAATTTTATATATAAAATATACTAAGTTTTAACCTTTGAGGTAAATTTTGAAAAAGTCTTACCCATTATTACAGTGCAATTTCCGCAAAATGTTTACCAAGGTTTTCTTTCCATAACCATAGTCAACACAAAAGTATAACTCGTGACTGATACAAAGGTTTTTTAATTTGAAAAATTGCCATAAAAAAGTATTTAAAAGGATTTGCGATAACACCAACCAAGGCATGCAGAACCAAAAGAAACCTATAACTTTTCTGAAAAAAATTTCGATACAGAACCCTTACTGAAAGGAGTGACCTAAATGAGTTAAACAAATACGGTAAATAAAATCATCACTCCCATCACAAACAATATCTAACCAGTTTGAAATTGTTGGGTGAAGGCGATGTCCTTTGTTACGAAAACCCATTGAATCTGAAGGCGTTTAAGTATGACATAAATAGGCCACTTTTAACATGTAGCTATTATAAAATTAGAAATAATTTAGATTTAACTGGACCAAAAAAATTAATATGAGTTGGTGACCAAGGTCTCTCAGGTATACATGAAATACACTTTTAGGTTGATTGTTTCTTTCCAATAATCAAAGTGTACAACTACAGATAGTGCCAATTAGGAAGGAGCGCAAAGAGGGGAGTATGCAAGGCTCCCACCACATTTCCACTCACGAGGCGGAGTACAGTCAGAGCGTACTCCAAGCGTTTATCTGCCGCCTGCTGTGTTGCGGCTCTGTAATCGTGTTGATTGTATAATATTATGACACCTGACAGTTACTAAAGCCATATAATAGGTATGGTAATTCATTAACGGTGAAAGTAAATTATTTGAAATTAGAAAACAAATAATATAAACATTATGCCTATAGCCACCAGGGTTGCTGATTTAACTTAAGTTATGTAATTATTGTAACTTAATTACCTTATTTTTCTCCGTTGAAACAATCTTTATTTTAATTTTTAATGACCGGTTTCAATGAAGTTAAACCACTATCAGATTATCACAAAGTTTTGGTAGTTCTTTAAGAGCATAAACTACTTTAATTGTCACTAGCCACTTATCCACATCATATTAAAGATACATACTACAAGTTTTACTTGTACCGGTACCATTTTTGTGTATTTTAAATAATTTAAAAAATATAGTTAATAAAGTAAATTATTTACATGCTTTGAGAAACCACTTTTTTGGCTGTTTGTTGTTTAATAGCTGCCTTAATATTAACTTTAAAGAAAAATTTATAAGAACAAAATATGTTTAATATGTATTAAGGAATAAATGCATAAAAATATTAATTCACTACGATGAGTATTAACGAACTTGTAAGAATCTGGTGAGCATTTGTACGCTTCAAGGGGGGGGGGGGGGGTAGTAGAGGGAGAAGCACAAGGGGAAGAGGCAGGGACTTTTGAGAAAATACATGTCTCATAAGGGTCTATCACATATAAAAATTCAGCTTTCCCCTAATTAGTTGCAACAAAAAACCCTTATTGATTGGGCTAAAAAGCATTCACAGCGACAGCAACCGTACCGTGGCTAGACAGCAACTGACTATTTTTTGCTGGTGACTGTACTGAAGACTCACAGTCGAGTAGTACTTTCATCTTGACAATTCCAAGATGACTAGAATGTAATTTTTTTAACATAAATTGCCTAAATTTTTCTGGTATGACTACACGATGTCCCCACGTATATTTTCCGGGCTGTTAATTCATATTTACTTTAAAAATATGAGGCGGTAGAGAGTTGGCTTTTTCATTAGGCCAACCATACAATACACAATTCGTTTGAGAACAGAATCTTTTCTGACCCACTTTTAATATCTTTAAACTCAATATGGTATTTCATCATCAATTATACATTGTAAATAAGTAACGGGTGTTTCAAAAAGGTTGCGTGAATTGTTGATGACATGAATTTATTACTTTAAAAAATTAATATAACATTAAATGTTGAAAGTGACTTCCTCCGATTGTAATGCAGGTTCGGACACGTTTCATAACATATGCAGCCAAGTTTCGTAGCGTTTCCTCAGTACCTAATGTTTGAAATCTCACTTTCAATGTTATCCTTCAATTTGTCAAGTGCTTGAGGATTCTTTTGAAAACCCTTACTTTTTAAATATCCCCAAAAGAAAAGTCCGCAGGAGTAAGACATGGGGATCTTGGAAGCCACAATCCCTTTTGATATCAAATATTTTCTCTTATACAAAGCAAGCCATCATTTTTTTACTTCAACATCTGTTTACTATCAGTGTAGCCAACCTCTGAAAATGTTTACCCACATTATTGTATTAATATTAAGACTGGTATTAGCCTTGTCTACACTAGCCCCATGTCCACACTAGCCAACTCTCCCCTACTACTTCTTTTTTGAACTATGCATATTTCAAAGTGCAATATGACTGGTTTTTAAAACGCAGAACTTATTTCTTTTTTGAAAATTTGGGCCAATCTTGCCTTTAATTGGAGTAACATTGTACATTGCTTGAAACTCACTTTTTTCCATTTTTAAAAAATAAACAAAAGTTCTCTGCTTCAATCGACGACAACAATGAAACCACGTGTACTATAAAGCTGAACATTTAACAGTTTGAGACGGTCTAAGCTAAGCTTATCCGCTCAAGGCGATTTTTATTTTATTTTGGTTGAAAAATACTAAGTCCTTCAGATGGGCCTAATCAGTTCTGAACAGGAAGCCAAGTAGGTAAAGTCCAATTTAGCCAATGAAATTAGACAAGTCTAATAGAAGAATAGAATATTAAAAGATGTTGAAAAGTGGATATTTTTAGGTATATAATTAGATTCAGAAAATAAAATGGAGTAATAAATGTAAATAAAGTTTTTTAAGAAACTTTCAGGTAAAAAATTACAATAAAAACAAAATGGCAAAAAAAAACCAAAACTTTGAGATTTAAAATTTTTTAAATATTTAATTAAAACAAAGCAAGGTAAAACTAGAGTAGAAAAAAGTAATGTAAAGAGAGTTTAGAAAAAAGTAGTTTAACGTAAAATGATAAGGGAAAGATTACTCTTGTAATGCTTTTGTTTTTTGAAATAATGAGGAAAGTAGGGGGATTAAATAGTAATAAAGCCAAACCTTTATAGGCCAGTCGGTAAAGGTCAATTTAGACCAAAAGTTCCAGTAATTTGCAATACGGCTGAATTTTTTGTATAAGTACATTAAAGTATGTAGATTAACATAAAAAAAGTTTACCAGTCTATCGATTTCCCAAAGTCGAAAAAAAAATCGATTATCTTTTTTTTTCGATTATCCTTAATATTTCGAGCTGGGATGAAGATAGAGGCAAATAAAAAATACCACCGTGTAGGGGAGATATTTTTCAACAAAAAAGGTCATATGTATTTATTTCGTCCGAGCAATGGTTTGTCTGGAAAAAATTCGATAATGCAGGTATGTATTTTGCAGCAGGGGAAATCACTAAAAAGGGACATCTTATTCATATATGAAGCGTTGGCTCATTCTAAATTGGCCGAATTTTAATATATCGAATTGAAACTTGACATAGGAGTTAAAATATATATTTTAAACATTTATGCTGAGTCTCAGCTAGTTATCTTGAAAATTACCCGATCTAGAGCCACTTGACTTATTAATGGGTTTCTCGATTTTAGGAGTACCGGACCCAAGAATTCATTTTAAACAGCTCCAGTTTAGAAAATTTTCAAAATATCAACCTGAAAGTTTTTTTACAAGTTAAATATATAGATTCAAACAAGATCGAGGAGTATAAACCTTTTTTATTATTTACTTTTCAAAGCACAAGTAACTTAAAAAAGTATAATTTTAGACCTTTTTAGATTTTTCATCAAAACGCTTGAGTTAATCGGCTGCAGATTAGTAAATTTTGTTAATATAGTTTTTAAAATAAGTATAGCAAAAAAACAATTGTGTTTTTAACTTCTGTACCAATTTTTAAATCGATATGTTCAAAAATGTCGAAAATGGAGTCGTTGAATCCAAAAGTGTTATAGTTAAAACGAGATAGGTAAAACAGAAGACCAATTTCAAGCGCCTTGTTTAAAAAAATAACATTAAAAAAATCGTTCATACTTACTAAGAATATTTATACTGGTGTACTCAACTTGTAAAACAAATTTGATGTTGATATTCCAAAAATTGACGAAACTGGAATAGATTGAAATTAGTTCGTGAGTCCGGTACTAGTAAAATTGATAATCGAAATCGACTCCTAGATCGGGTCATTTTCAAGATAACAAGCTGAGACTCAGCATAAATGTTTAAAATATATATTTTAACTCCTATGTCAAGTTTCAATTCGATATATTAAAATTCGGCCAATTTAGAATGAGCCAATTCTTCATATATGAATAAGATGTCCCCTTTTAGTGATTTCCCCTGCTGCAAAATGCATACTTGCATTATCGAATTTTTTCCAGACAAACCATTGCTCGGACGAAATAAATACATATGACCTTTTTTGTTGAAAAATACCTCCCCTACAAAGTGGTATTTTTTATTTTCCTCTATCTTCATCCCAGCTCGAAATATTAAGGATAATCGAAAAAAAATGATAATCGATTTTTTTTTTCGACTTTGGGAAATCGATAGACTGGTAAACTTTTTTATGTTAATCTACATACTTTAATGTACTTATAAAAAAAAATTCAGCCGTATTGCAAATTAATGGTAGTTGTAACCTATACCGACTGGGCTATTACCAGAGTAATAGGTTAATAGATATTAACGATTTTTAAATGTTTTAATTAAATTTATTTAATTCAAGTAAATTTTGAAAGCCTAAATAGGTATAACATATTTTTTATGTAAGGGTGCATAAGCAATAAAGAAGGTATACAGTTCTCCAAACGGCACGATCATGAAAGGAGTCGAGGCTCATATAAGAAAAATTCATGGTACAATTATTTTTAAATTATTAAATAAGGAATAGTATTTCTTGCGAGAACATCCATTCTCTTACACCCTGGAAGGTAGCTAGCTGAAAGGGTTAAAAATCTCTTAATTACATTAAAATACAAACAGTAGAGGGTGGAAGGTTCGTCGTAAGTTGTATACTGAGTAATGATGCTTCTGAAGAACCAATGATTTTCAGTGATCCGCAGGCCATCCTTGGATTTTCTAAGGATTTATTGAACGAC